>SKCR01029379.1:0-115627 GCA_019454045.1 Zanthoxylum bungeanum | reverse complement strand
CTATTAATTTTATTTATAATAAAATATTTACAAAAGTATTTATAAGGAAATACATAAGAAATTGGTGCTCCGAGCACCAACCCTAACAAATTCTCCCATTTGCTCTAGTGACAATATCGATTGTATCTCATACCCATCGACTCCACATGTTTATCAAACAACTTGGGAGGAATGGCCTTGGTAAACGGGTCTGCTATATTATCTTCACTCGGGACCTTGCATGCGATAATGTCCTATAGCGAAACAATCCCTCGAATGATGTGATACTTCTGTTCCACCTGCTTCAATTTTTGATGCGCCCTCGGTTCTTAACCAAACTTTATGATAAAGTTCTTAACCCAAACAGCTTCATTTGCAGCTTCAGAAGTTGCAATATATTCCTCCTTTTTGGTGGAATCAGCTCTAAACCCCTGTTTGGAACTTTTCCAACAAACTACACATCCGTTAAGGGTAAACACGAATCCTGATATAGACTTTTTATCATCAGGATCCGATTGGAAATCTGAATCCGTATACCCATTAACCTACAGTTAATTTCCTCCATATATCATAAACTTATCCATAATACCCTTAAGATACTTTAGGATATGTTTAATGGCCATCCAATGGTCATTACCTGGATTGGACTGATATCTACTGGTTACACTAACCGCAAAGCTGATATCAGGTCTAGTACATAACATGACATACAAAATGTTGCCTAAACATGAAACATAGGATTGATTAGATATTCTCATCTTCTCATCTTCTGTTTATGGACACATCTTCTTCGAAAGATGAATGCCATGTTTGAACGTATATTTGTTGTCTTACAGTTACCAAAAATGTACCGTTACAAGATTTTATCTGTGAATGTTGATTGGGATAAACCAAAAAGCTTCATTTATCTTTCTCTATAGAGTTTTATACCTTTAGACATGGTACAGAGGTACGGCGATGCAGTCCGGGCTCGCGGCCCGTTGGGAGTACAGAGTAGCCCGCGGGGGACTAAACCAGAGAATAAATGAAGTCACCACCCAGTGTGAACTGGGAAATGATTTAAGGCCGCACTCACCCCTCGCAAGGGAAGACCTCAAACCGTTAGGTTTGGAATGGTCCCTTACTTATGCCAATTGTAATGAAATGATTTATGCAATAATATAACCAAGTCTTATGCAACACATGCAAGATAATTTAATCAACGTACAAGTTTGCACACCCATAAACGTAAATAAAAATGAAGGCAAATACATATTAAACAAAGAAGTACGAAAATGTAAATAAATAATAACAGTAAAAACGTTAGTGATGAAGAGAAATGATTAAGTGCGTAATGTAAAAGAAATGACCAAAGAGGTAAACATGCATAAAATATGATAAAAAGAAGTTTGTTCACTGTAAGTGCGTTCATGTAGCGTTTGGAAACACGTTCGAATGGTACGGGATATGATGCATGGTAAAACAGAATGCATGCGTTCGAGTAGCGTTCAGAAATGCATTCGAACGAAGATTACGAAAGTGGTATCTAAAATGACATAAACACGTGTGTGAATGTTTCTCAAGCGGTACGTGGAGTTGTATCCCAAGTATAGACCGCACTACCGTCCATTCGGATTCGGCTACAGAATTTATGTCTGGGTTTCCATCCGATATACCACGAAAGGCAACAATCCAGCATTGACAAAATGCATAAATAAATAAAGAAACAATAAGAAACGAATAAAGAAGTGATAAAAGAGATGCGACCAAGAGATTTGGCCGACATTTATATGGGACCTCGTATACCCGATTGGACATATTTCACATCCAACCAAGCGTATCTCGTCCGGCGCAACAAAATATCGTGGTAAGGCTGCCCTTAGGCATTTCCCTCAAATGGAGGACCTTTAATCCAACGTGATTAGCCCATGCGCACTAGATGACAATGCATAAGTAAATAAAAAAATAACACGCAGGAAGTAAATAACATAATAATAAAAAAAAGATGCGACCAAGAGACTTGGCCGACATCTATATGGGACCTCGTGTGCCCGATTGAACTTATTTCACACCCAATCAAGTGTAGTTCGTCTGGCGCGGTAAAATATCGTGGTAAAGGCTGCCCTTAGGCATTTCCCTCAAATAGAGGACCTTTAATCCAACGTAGTTAGCCCATGCGCATGTTAGACAATTATGACCCATAGCGTCACTATTTGTAAAAGACATTGTGGTTTTTGAACAAATTAATTATGTAGCAATGGAAATTACATTTTATCATTTTGTAATTTGATTACTTAAATATATAAATGATAAAAGTCTTTATGATTAGTTCCGGATTATAAGATATGAGACAATATCAATCCATAAAGGTTTAATCATTAAATATCCATAGTCATAGTATCATCGAGACTGGACATCGGTAATGCGGAATATACTAGTATTGCACTTTTGCGTGTTATGGAAGTGTAACAATAGTTCTCATATATTTAAGTATTGGATACTTATGCAAGTGTGATAGGAGGTTGTGTTTACCGATGGTACGGAAACAGCTTCGCTCTGGATAGACCCCGCAGAATCCCATTGGTAGTATGACTATGTGTCTATTGGAATCCGCATCAGGGTTGGTGTATTTGGTCTTAACTTGAGACTTGCATTGCTAGTACTTGCGACAATCAATACGCTTTGGTTTTGGTCCTCCAGGACTTTAACAGGTTCTGTGTACGCCTCTTCTGGGTTTATTGAGAATCGTAATGTATTGGGTGTGATGTCAAGATGGAAGTATCACTTCATTTATATGGAGATGATGATCACGCATGGATACAGAACTGGTACTCTAAATTGGTTGCAACCATCGGGATAATATGACATGGTCATGATTATTCGATTAAAGAAACTAATTTCTTGTAATCCGATATATGCTTCGTACGGTGCCGACACTATTCCAGCCCTAGGCCTTGCATGTGACATACGATACTGGATCGCAATATGCAATATTACGTATATTACGCCTGATATAGATTATATATTCCATTAAGAATATTTCTGGAGAATTGGGTAGGCACGGTGCTTTGCTAGAAGCCAACCATGTCTCGTAAATCGGTAAAAACGTAGTACGAGGTACGTACGTGTTCGGATAGTCCGACGACCGGATTTACTGCCAACATATCAAAGGATCTCTTGGGTCGCTTCCCAAAGATTCACCGACGACGTATGATTCGAACATAATTAATCTAGGATTAATAACGGAGAGATTTTATCTGGGATAAATTACTATTTGAATAGAGAGAGCGATTAATTTGGAATTAATCGATAAAATAATATATTCGATATATTATACGAAATTAGATTTCGACGCGGAATTAAAATTGGATTTTAATTCGGGCAAACGAATTAATTTAGAATTAATTCGCTAGTGACATGAATAGTAATTTTGCCAGGCATAATTATTTAATTAAATTTGATTTAATTACGTCGCAACGGAAAACTCGTTAATTCGGAATTAGCAAACGCGAGCCCGGGATGTGTCGCGGGCCCACTCGGATTTTGAATTAAGTGGGGCCCACATGTCACATTAGTTGTCACATCACTTGTCACTTTAGTTACTTTTGGTGATGGGTTTTGGTGAGAATGATGATGACTTGCCTTACATACTTCCTAAACATGATGGCTTGATTGACTAATACCAAATGTTTGGTATATGATTATTAGATTTTTGAAATCAAAAACCAAGTCGACACAACTCACTCCATCTCTCTCTCATGATTTTCATCAAAAATTACACTCTCCCTCTCATTTTCTCTCAATGCCGAGAGTTGCAATGAGAAGATAGAAATTTTTGTGGCAAAAAAATTTCAAGAGCTAGCACTCAAAGGAATCATCCAAGGTGATAGGGAAACCATCCCAATAGCTTGGAATCAAAGGACAAAGCTTGGAGCTTGGAGCTTGGATCTCATTCCCCAACTTAGTGCTTGGCTGAAACTTGGAGAAGAAATTTTTAAATTTGACGCAATCATAAGCCGTTCATTGTAAGTATGATTTCGTCATACTTCTTTATGTATTCACATGTTTTATGCTTAAATATGATCTTGGGAATGCCTTAGAAACCAACAATGGTATCATGGAGCCTAATTTGAGCATGAAAAAGATTAGGGTAAAATTTTGGTAAATTGGATTTGAGCATGCTTGTATATGGATAACTTGGAGTTATATATGATCAATTTTATGAAAAATTAATTGGATCAATTTTTACCCAAAATGTTGGCTTGGCCGAATGTAATATGCCCTAAATATTCATGGTATTTTTTGTTCTTTTGATCATTGGATGAGTTTGAAGACTTGGGAAATGTTGATTTGAGACTCAATTGGATTGAAATCGAAATCGGACAATAAACCCTACTAATGCCGTGAGCTATATAGCATGAAATGAGATGATTTTTTGTTTCAATAATGTTGGACATGTGTTGAACAAATTAAAGCATGATTAATTGATTAAATTGATATTTTGGAAATGTTAATTTAGATAATTAATTGATGTAATGCACTTTAATTAGTTAAATTATGAAATTTGGAATTTTAAAATTTAATTGGTTGGGCTTAATTTAGAATTGGGCTTAAATTGTTGTATTTGGGCCTAATGGGCTTGGTTGGGCCAATTTGGTTTAGGTCAATTGGATTGGATCCAAATTCGGCCTAAATCATTCCATTAAGTCCAAATATGATAAATGGGCCTTTTATGTTTAATTGGGCCTTATGGGCCGAAATTGGTTTCTTGGCAAATATGGTGATTCCTTAATTGGGCTTTGGTAATTGAGTTTGACCCATATTGACCAAATTCCATGCTTAAGAAATTAATTGAAAGCCCATGGACTTTAATTAAACGACATTGGATGTTAATTGGGCTTTGAGACCCATTTAGATTAGATTTGGAATCTAAGTCGTAAAGGCGCATTAAAAGTGTAGTTATTTAATTTAGAATTAAATATAGAACTAATATTGAATACGAATTAAATTAGATTTAAATTGTAGTTCGATATAATTCAAGAATTTGTACTTTGAGTACTTATTCTTAAACGAGTTGGACTCGCGCAAAATCAAATCGTTGTTTGAACATTGGATGATCACTTTATTCAAGATTAATTAATTAGATTAGATTGATTGAATAACATACTTTGTGTGAATACATGGATGTGTTGAATGAATAATGTATATCGGATGGATATTAGATGGGAAATGGCAATTTTGAAAATTGTTGTAAATTTAGAATTTATTAAATTGGTCCTGCGTGTCCAGCCTTATCTCTCTTGATTCTTTGTATTTCTTTTCTCACCTAATTCCCCTCAATGTTAATGAGGTTTCTCTTATTGTATTATGTAATTGGGTAGAAGTAAGAATAGTGCTAGCTGGGGAGAGGAAATAGAGTGATTTGTTTTAGGAATAATATGTGATATATTCATCCGCATATCATTATTAATTTATTTCCGCACCTTATTATGCTTTTAGAATGCATGCTTAAGGGTGTATGATGAGACCTAACAAAGATAATAAATTGGTTACCAATTTACGCGAAAAACCCTCAATAAATATTAAGCGTTTTCCTTCCATTTAGTGATTCTTACTCAAGATCCAAGATTGGCACTGGTTTATTGGCCAAAGTCAAGACCTTTGTCAATCGCTGATGTGTTTAAAAAGTGAAGGCTTTGTTCTATATCGTATGTCTTGTCCAAGTTGTGATTTTTTGGCCAAAGTCAAGATCACTTCTTGTCCATCGACATCGATTACGAAGCTTTCCAAAGTCAATGGGTTCCGCTTAACTGGAATCATTAAGCTTGTTGTGCCAAAGCCAAGGCTTAGTTGATTCAGAGGAAAAAGGTTAGGAAAATATATAGGATATATTGGCATATATATTGTATATATGTTTCGGAATTGGAGGTCCACCTACCGGATCTAGAATTGGATGAGATCCAATTGATCTTAGAGATCTACCTAGTTAAATATCATACAGCTTGTTGGCCAAAGTCAAGGTTGTGTTTTATTTAACGGGATCCTAGCCCACTAGGAAACTAGGTTTCCCGAGTACTCAATAGAGGGTTAGAGGCTCGTCGAAAAATAGTGGGAGTTTAGTATTGAATTTGCAATTTCGTTCAAATAGTTAGATTTACGCGCTTTCAAATTATTTCGTCAATTATTTTATTAGTTGGACTAATATATTATTATTTTTCTTGTAAGAGTTAGACTGTACTCATACATCGTTAATCGAATAGTTGGACTATTACGGTTAAAATGACAGGAAAGTTAAGCATTAAGGATATTGTCATGGGCGACAACGTCTTTAATGTCACAAACTTTCAGGATTGGGATATGAATCTCAGAAATGTTATGGGATCCGATAAGTTACTCTACACTTTAGAGCGACCTCTTGGGCCTAAGCCCCGACCTGATCAGTTCCTTGAGCTACAGCTTTGGAAGACTCATAGCGATGACAATGCGACTGCTCAATCGGTAATGCTTGCCGCTATGACTCCGCAATTCCGTCGTCAAAACAAGGGGTTGGATCTCTATGAGATGATGGCGAAGTTGCATGATCTTCACCGTTCTAACCTTAGATCGCAAAGATATGAGTTGCAGAAGAAGCTCTTCACGCTCGAAAGTCAGAGGGTATGTCTGTTGAGCACCATGTGTCACAGATGATTACTGACATTGAGCAGCTCAGACAGATGGGCATAGTCTTCAAGGCTGAGACTTCAGTAGATTTGATCCTACAGTCTCTCCCCGACACTTGGAGTGGGTTCATCATGAACTATAACATGTTTAACCAAGACCAAACTCTTGGAGAGTTGATGTCCACTATGCGTGAGGCAGAAAAGGAGCTCCTTAAGGGCAAGAAGCACGAGGCGCACTTTGCTTCAACATCTTAGACTCCGAGGGCTTGGCTTAAGGTGACTGGAGGTGTTAAGAAGAAGAAGCATAAGAAGAAGGGCAATGACAAATCTTCAAAGGGTTTTGGGAAACCTAAGGACAAATCCCAAGATGTTTGTCTCCAGTGCGGCAAGCGGGGTCACTGGAAGCGTGACTGCCGTGATTACAAGGCACACATAAAGGAAATCAAAACGGGCAAGGCACCGGCTTCAGGTATGTTTTATAGAAATAAACATGTCTACTACTAGTTTTAAAAATTGGATTTTTGATTCTGGTTGTGGAACTCATATATGTACTGATGTGCAGGATCTGCAGATTAGCAGGAGACTGGCCTCAGGAGAGATTGACCTCCGTGTGGTAAATGGGACACAGATCGCCGTTTTGGCAGTTGGCACTTTTGTTTTGGAACTACCGTCGGGGCATGTACTTAAACTTACAGACTGTTATTATGTACCTAGTTTGACTAGGAATATTATTTCTGTATCTATGTTAGCCCAATGTGGGTATACTTTTGTATTTAGAAACAATGGGTGTTTTATGTATAAAAATGATATGGAAATTTGCTCTGCTTATGTAAATAATGGTCTATATATTTTGAATATGAATCAATCTCAAACAAAAAAATGTAACAAACAAAAGGCTTAAAGTAAGTAACATAGATGAAACTTACATGTGGCATTGTCATCTGGGACACATAAACAAGACACATATATCCACACTTTCGAAAAGTGGATACTTCGACGGATTTTATCCAAATTCATATGACGTCTGCGAATCTTGTTTATTAGGCAAGATGCCAAAATCACCTTGTAAAAGGTACACACGTACCACCAAAATGTTAGCCCTTGTTCATAGTGACATTTGTGGGCCCCTGTCTAGCCAGGCTAGAGGTGGATATGAATACTTCATAACCTTTATGGATGATGCATCGCGTTATGGTTATGTGTATCTTATGAGACACAAGTCGGAAATTTTTGAGAAATTCAAAGAGTTTCGACACGAAGTAGAAAAAAAGACCGGCAAAAGTATTTAGACATTACGGTCGGACCGTGGTGGCGAATACTTGAGCAATGAGTTTATTGTTTACTTGAAAGTGTTGGACAATTATGACCCATAGCGTCACTATTTGTACAGATCATGGTGTTGTTGTAGAAATTAACTATGTGACAAAGGAGATTGCACTCTTATCATTTGTGATTAGATAACCTAGATGTATAAATGATAGGAGGTCCCTATGATATGTTCCTAGACGGAGAATGATATGAGACAATATCAGTCCACAAAGGATAAATCATTAAACATCCCTAGTCAGAGTATTATCGAGATTGGACATCGATAAATACGTAAAAGGCTAGTATTACACTTGTGCGCGTTGTGAGGGCACAACTGTATAGTTCTCATATATTTGGGTATAGGATACTCATGCAAGTGTAATAGGAGGTTGTGTTTTACCGATGGTATGGGAAACAACTTCGCTCTGGATAGACCCCCTCGGAATTCCATTGGTAGTATGACTATGTGTCTATAGAAATCCGAAATCAGGGTAGGTGTATTTGGTCTTAATCTGAGACTTGCACCGCTAATACTTGCGACAATCAATATACTTTGGTTGAGGTCGTCCAGGGCTTTAACAGGTTCTGTGTACGCCAATACTGGGTATATTGAAAATCATAGTGTGTTAGGTGTGATGTCAAGATGGAAGTGTCACTCCAGTTAAATGGAGATGATGGTCACGTAGGATACGGGACAGGTTCTCTTAAATGCTGCAGCTATCGGGATAAAATGACAAGGTCATGTTTATCCGATTATAGAGACTTGTCACCAGACATCCAACATGTGTTTCGTATGGGGCAGACACAATTCCAGCCCCAGGCATAGCACATGATCATCCGATACTGGACAGAAATACGCAATACCACATATACTACGCCTGATATATATCGCTTATTCCTGTAAGCATGTTTCTAGAGAATTGGGTAGGCATTGCGCTTTGCTAAAAGCCAACATTGTCTTGTAAATCGGTATAAACGTAGTACTAGGTACTTACGTGTTCGGATAGTCCGACGACCGAATTTACTGCCAACATATCCGGGGATCTCATGGGTCGCTTCCCGAAGATTCACCGATGACGTATGACTCGCACTTAATTAATCTGGGATTAATTTGATGAGAGAGAAAATTAATCTGGGATTAATTACGGAGATATTTTATCTGGGATAAAATTTCAATTAAAGAGAGATAACGATTAATTTGGAATTAATCGATAAATTAATATATTCGATATATTAAACGAAATTGGATTTCGACGCGGAATTAAAATTAGACTTTAATTCGGGCGAACGATTTAATTTAGAATTAATTCGTTAGCGACGTAAATAGTGATTTCGCAAGGCGTAATCGTTTAATTGCGTCGCAACGGAAAATTCGTTAATTTTGAATTAGCGAACCTGAGCCCGGGATTGTATGCGAGCGCATTCGCATTTTGAATTCGAGTGCGGCATGCAAGTCAAATCAAGTGTCAAATCATTAGTCACATCAAGCGTCAAATCACATGTCACTTTGAGTGATGTGACATTTGATTGATTGATGTGATTGATTGATTGAGATGATGGCAAGCTTTAATGCTTGACTTTTGGAAAGAGAAAATATATATAATTAATTTTGGAAATTAATTTGGGATTAGATACACAATTTCCCTCTCTCTCTCACCAATCAATCGGTCTCTCTCTCTTTTCATTTTGGAGCCAAAATGCTCTTCTCTCTCACACGGTCAAGGACCAGAATTCTTGCTTATGTTTTCTGCAGTTTTGCCGAGAATGATGGAGAAGAAATGGAGTGGTTTTTATGGCAAAAATCACCAAGTGCTAGGACACAAATGAGTCCATACAAAGGTGATTGGGAACTCACTACATGAGCAAGGAATCAACACAAGCTTGGAGCTTCCATGGAGGTTGATTCATAGTCGATTTTGAGGACTGGTTTCTTGGAGGACAAAGTCAAAAATGGAGCCCAAACCAGTGAGGAAAACTGAGCTTGAAAGAGGAGGAAATGAAGCTTGTTCTTCGATGCATCCAATCCGTTCATTGTGAGTATTATTCTGCACCTCCTTTGATGAGTATTCACATTTGTTTTCTTGCTTGTTTATGATCTTGGGATGTTTAGAACAAACCAACAGAAAGAATATGGTATTCTTTCACAGTGGACTCCTCCAGGAACACCGCAATTAAACAGTGTTTCCGAACGGAGAAACCGAACTTTGTTAGACATGGTAAAACTATTGGGCTGTGAAACTCCTCCAAGATTCGGCCATTGGAGACTCCATGAAAGCTCCAAGCTTCAAGCTCCAAAATTGAATCCAAGCTCAAGTGTTCGTTTCCCTATCACCTTTGTATAACTCAAGGTGTGCTAGGACTTCTTCTTCTTCCTCTTATTTTCGGTCTAACCAGAAATTTGAGAGAAGAAATCGGCTCTAAGCCGTGACAAGAGAATGTGGGAAAAAAGAGGGAGAAGAAAACCGTAAAGGAGAAGAGTGGAGAGAGAAAAAGAAATAGTTTATATATTTATTTGATTTTCCAAAAATCAAATAACAAAAAACCTTTTATCAAAAAGTCAAAAAGCAAAAAGCAATTAATGCTTTTCAACAACCACATCAATCACTCAATCAAGTGACAACTTGTCACATCACTCAAAGTGACATTTGATTTGACGCTTGATGTGACGAACGATTTGACGCATGATTTGATGTCACATCACTCGAAATGCGAATGCGCTCGTAAATAATCCCGGGCTAGGGTTCGCTAATTCCTAATTAACGAATTTTCTGTCGCGATACAATTAAATGATTACGCCTAGCGAAATCACTTTTCACGTCGCTAACGAATTAATTTTAAATTAATTCGTTCGCCCGAATTAAAATCTAATTTTAATTCCGCGTCGAAATCCAATCTAATATAATATATCAAATATATTATTTTATCGATTAATTCCAAATTAATCGTTCTCTCTCTTTAATTAATATTTTATCCTAGATAAAATATCTCCGTAATTAATCTCAGATTAATTTTCTCTCTCATCTAATTAATCCCAGATTAATAAAGTGCGAGTCATACATCATCGGTGAATCTTCGGGAAACGACCCATAAGATCCTCGGATATGTTGGCAGTAAATACGGTCGTCGGACTATCCGAACACGTAAGTACCTCGTACTACGTTTATACCGATTTACAAGACAAGGTTGGATTCTAGCAAAGCGCCATGCCTACCCAATTCTCAAGAAACATGCTTACAGGAATAAGCGATCTATATCAGGCGTAGTATACGTGGTATTGCGTATTTCTGTCCAGTATCGGATGATCACGTGCTAGGCCTGGGGCTGGAATGGTGTCTGCCCCGTACGAAGCACATGTCGGATGTCTGGTGACTAGTCTCTATAATCTGATAAACATGACCTTGTCATTTTATCCGATAGCTGCAGCATTTAAGAGAACCAGTCTCGTATCATATGTGACCATCATCTCCATATGACTGGTGTGACACTTCCATCTTGACATCACACCCAACACACTACGATTCTCAATATACCTAGTATTGGCGTACACAGAACCTGTTAATGCCATGGACGACCTCAACCAAAGTATATTGATTGTCGCAAGTATTAGCGGTGCAAGTCTCAGGTTAAGACCAAATACACCTACCCTGATTTTGGATTTCCATAGACACATAGTCATACTACCAATGGGATTCCGCAGGGGTTTATCCAGAGCGAAGCTGTTTCCCGTACCATCGGTAAAACACAACCTCCTATTACACTTGCATGAGTATCCTATACCCAAATATATTAGAACTATGTCGTTGTGCCCTCACAACGTGCACAAGTGTAATACTAGTCTTTTACGTATTTATCGATGTCCAATCTCGATAATACTCTGACTAGGGATATTTAATGATTTATCCTACGTGGACTGATACTGTCTCATATCATTCTCCATCCAGGAACAAATCATAGGGACCTCTCATCATTTATATATCTAGGTGATCTAATCACAAATGATAAGAGTGCAATCTCATTTGTCACATAGTTAATATGTACAACAACACCATGATCTGTACAAATAGTGACGCTATGGGTCATAATTGTCCAACACTTCGATGCATCCAATCCGTTCATTGTGAGTATTATTCCACACCTCATTTGATGAGTATTCACACTTGTTTTCTTACTTGTTTTTTATCTTGGGATGTTTAGAACAAACCAACAATGGTATCTTGAGCCTTTGAAAGCATGAAATTGATTTTAGGGTTAAAATTGGGTAAAACGAATTTGGGCATGATTTAATGAAATTGGATGAATTAGTATGCTTAATTGATATTTAATTGAGGATTGATTAGATCAATTTGATGAAAATGTGTTTGGAAAATTTTTCCCCAATTTTTGGAGGCTTGGCCGAAAATTGAGAAGCCCTAAATTGTCTTGGATTTTGATTTTTTGATTCATTGGATGTGTTAGAAATCATTTGGGGATATTGATTTAATGTTGAATTTAATTTAATTGGATTGAATTTGATTTGGGCATAAATTTCCCCTTTGGCCGCGACACTTGAAGCATGTAACTGGGTTTGATTTTTGTTAAATTGTGTTGGACATGATTTAATAATGATAAGCATGATTAATTAGGCTAATTTGATGTTTTGGAAATATTGATTTGGGTGATTAATTGTGTTATACACTTTAGGTTAATTAAATGTAAAATTGGATTTTTTGTATTTAATTAATTGGGCCTTAAAATTGGATTTGGGCTTTTATGTTGTAATTGGGCTTATTGGGCTTTGTTGTACAAAGTTGGGTTTAGGAAAAATTGGTTGGATCCAATTAGGCCCAAAAACCGCATCCATAAAGCCCAAATGCGACTTAATGGACCTTTAAAGTTTAATTGGGCCTAATGGGCCAAAATTGATTTATGGGCTTATGGGGTAACTCCCGGATTGGATTTTGGTTATTCGGTGTCACCCGAGTTGACCAAAAGTCCACGCCTTAAGAAATTAATTAAAAGCCCATTGGACTTTAATTAAATTGACATGGGACGTTAATCGGGCTTTGAGACTCGTAACGATTAAATTTGGAATTTAAGTCGTAAAAGTTCATTAATAAAGTGTAATATTTAATTTGGAATTAAATAAGCGAATTAGAATTGAATGCATATTAAATTGGATTTAATGATCTAGTTTAATTTAATTCGAGAATTCGTACTTTGAGTATTTATTCGCAAAACGAGTTTGACTCGAGCAAAATCAAATCGTTGTTTGAACATTGGATGATCACTAATTATCAGATTAATTAATTGGATTAGATTGATTGATAACATGCTTGTGTGAATACATGATTGTGATGCATGAATAATGTATATCGGATGGATATTAGATGGGGGGGGCAATTTTAGAAAATTGTTGTAATAAATTTGGAATTTATTAATTGGACCTGCGTGTCCAGCCTTATCACCTCCATACTCTTGTATTCTCTTCTCACCTATTCCCCTCAATGTAAATGAGGTTTCTTTAGAAGTGTAGTGTAACGGGTAGAAGAAATATTTGTGCTAGCAGGAGAGAGAAATGGAGAGATTTGATCTAGGATCATTATGTAAACTATCCATCTGCATATCATTATTATTTTATTATACGCGCTTTACATATCCCAAAATATATGCCTAAAAGGTGGCAAATGGGATCGCGGAAGCGTGACTGCCGTTTGGACAAAGCAGACATGAAGGAATTGAAGACGAGCACGGCTCTGACTTCAAATATGTTTGTCAACATTATGTTCACTACTAGTATTAAAATTAGATTTTAAATACTTATTGTGATACATAAATATATGAATTGATGTTCAGAATATGTTTTGAACAGGATACTGACTTCAGTAGAGATTAATCTGCGAATAGGAAACGGGACGAAAGTCGATGTTTTAACCGTAGATACCTAACTTTAGGAACTACCCTCGGTGTATACTTAAATTAGGGAACTGTTATAATGTAACTAGTTTGACTAGAAACATTATCTCTATATCAGTGTTTAACCCGCTGCGGGTGAACCTTTATATTCTAGAACACTAAAGTGTTTTATTATATAAAGATGATATGAGATAAACACATTAGATGTGAATAACAGAGTTTATATTTTGAATATAAAATAAATCTCAAACATATAACATGACAAATTAATAGCTCAACTGATTTGATCACAAGAAACTAATTTGTGGCATTGTCGTCTGGGACACAATTAAACAAGAATCGTATATCCACACTTTTGAAGAGTAGGTACTCGGACTAATTTGATTCCATTCAAATAAAGTCTATGAATCTAGTTTATTGGGCAAAGTGCCTAAAACACTATTTACTTGGTAAAAGTGCAAAAGCCACCAATCTGTTAGCCCTAGTTCATAGTAGAGTAAATGGGCCCATGTCTAGCTAGGCTATAGGTGGATATGAATATTTCGTGACCTTACTGATGTGGCATCGCGTTATGGTTATGTGTTTCTTTTGAAGAACACAAATCGGAAACTTTTAAAGTTTCGACACGAAATAGACAAACAGATCGGCTAAAGTATTAAACCGTCACGGTGAGACCGTAATGGAAATTACTTAAGCAATAAGTTTCTAATATACTTGAAAGAGTATGGTATTCTTTCAAATGAGGAATCCTCCCGGAACACGTCAGTTTGACGGTGTGTACGAAATGAGTTACCGAATCTTGTTGGACATGATAAGGTTAATCATGAGTCGCTCTGATCTACCATTTCCTTCAACGGATAAGCATAAACAGTGCAAGAACTTATTTAGAATAAGGTTCCATAATAATCTGTTTGACAGATATCATATTAGATATGAACGGGAAAGAAACCGGGTTTCTCATTCCTGAACATTTGGGTATGCTAGGCATATGTTTGGATGATACCAAACTAAAACCCAAATTGGATAAGTGCCAATTGTAGGTTATCCTAGGGATACCAAAGTATTGTACTTATGCAACTCACTTGAGAATAATTAGATTGTTGCTCGCCATGTGGTTTCCCTAAGAGGAATACCGATATGCAGTGGTAAGTGGGAGGATAGTAAGACTCGATGAAAATCAGAGTAATACTATTCAAGGCACCGATTCCTAATAGAACACAAATAGTTCATCAAGGATGAAACTATACCATTAATCTTCGAATACACAAGAACCGAGTATGTCGGAGAGAGTCAGAAAACAACTCGGGGTATGGGTTTCTGATCTCACCTCGTAAAGATGTCAATCTTTTGAGGTATACCAACTGACTACGTATGAGGAAGTCATACAAGGTATCGACTCCCTATTGTGACAAAGTGTCATGAGTCCGAAATGGATTTCATGTATAACAACTTAGTTTGGACACTAGTTGATGTACCGCAAGGCATTGTGCATATTGGTACTTATATGTCTTCAAGGAAGACATACATGGATGGCAACATACCAACGTACTAAGCTAGGCTTGTAGCGGAAAGGTATCGTTATCAACATTGTGTTGATTACGATTCAACCTTTTACCTGTTGCCACGGTAAATCCATTTGGATAATGCTTGCTAAAGTTGCGTGTTTCATTTATGAAATATGACAGCTTTACGGGAAAATCGCTTTCCTAAAAAGGAAACCTTTTGAAGGATGTTTACAATATCCTGTCGGTTTTGTCGTACCATAACAAGCAAACAAGGTTTGTAGGTATTCGATTCGATCCATTTGGATTGAAGCAAACATTAGGTTCTTGGAATTTTCGTTTTGATGTAATCATAATAGTTTATGATTTAATTCAAAATGAAATGATTCTTGTGTATATAAGAGGGTTAGTGGGAGCGCGCACTGCCAATCGATGTCCTATAAAATAATGATAATATGTCATTTCTTGGAAATGATATTCCCATAATAACTATCGGTGAAAGTTTGGCTTTCGAATACTCTCCGAGAAATCGTACATTGAAAAATGTACGCGACCTGGTGTCTCATACGCTTTAAGCATATGGATTCAAAAACAGGCCAATCTGAGTGATAGTCACTGGATTGAAGTTAAGAACGTACTTAGTATCTTAGAGATCTAAGCATGCTGTCTTATACTATGGAGATCGAGAACTTGAAGTGACTAGGATCACTGTAGCAAGTTTCCTAACCGAAAAAAATGACTATAAGTCGCAAACGGTACTATACAGTTTGAATAACGGAACAGTGAGCTTGAAATCTTCCAAGCAAGATACTATTACCGTATAAATAACAAATACAGGTTATTACTGCAGCTGAAGCGGCAATAGAAGCCTTCTGGGTCGATAATAAATCTAATTAGATTAGATATAATTCTGTTAGCAGCTGAGCTAAGCTTGAGCACAGGCTAAAGAATTAATGGTCTCATCAACGATCCAGAAAAATACTTCGATATTCATCTGATTCGTACGGATCATACATTGTGGTGATGTGATGATCGTATAAATTGCATTAGACGGCAATCATGCAAATCCGCTGACGAAAAGCCTTTTCTCAGCAGTTTGAGCCAACCATACATAGTTCGGGTGTCAAACACTCGAGTGACTGGCTATAGGCCAAGTGGGAGATTGTTGGACAATTATGACCCATAGCATCACAATTTGTACAGATCATGGTGTTGTTGTACAAATTAACTATTTGACAAAGGAGATTGCACTCTTATCATTTGTGATTAGATCACCTAGATGTATAAATGATAGGAGGTCCCTATGATTTGTTCCTGGACGGAGAATGATATGAGACAATATCAGTCCACGAAGGATAAATCATTAAACATCCCTAGTCAGAGTATTATCGAGATTGGACATCGATAAATACGTAAAATACTAGTATTACACTTGTGCGCGTTGTGAGGGAACAAAAGCATAGTTCTCATATATTTGGGTATAGAATACTCATGCAAGTGTAATAGGAGGTTGTGATTTACTGATGTACGGGAAACAACTTCACTCTAGATAGACCCCCTCGGAATTCCATTGGTAGTATGACTATGTGTCTATGGAAATCCGAAATCAGGGTAGGTGTATTTGGTCTTAACCTGAGACTTGCACTGCTAATACTTGCGACAATCAATATACTTTGGTTGAGGTCATCCAGGGCTTTAACAGGTTCTGTGTACGCCAATACGGTGGGTTATTGAGAATCGTAGTGTGTTGGGTGTGATGTCAAGATGGAAGTGTCACTCCAGTCATATGGAGATGATGGTCACGTAGGATACGGGACTGGTTCTCTTAAATGCTGCAGCTATCGGGATAAAATGACAAGGTCATGTTTATCCGATTATAGAGACTAGTCACCAGACATCCGACATGTGCTTTGTACGGGGAAGACACAATTCCAGCCCCAGGCCTAGCACGTGATCATCCGATACTGGAAAGAAATACGCAATACCACGTATACTACGCCTGATATAGATCGTTTATTCCTGTAAGCATGTTTCTGGAGAATTGGGTAGGCATGGCGCTTTGCTAGAAGCAAACCTTGTATTGTAAATCAGTATAAACGTAGTACTAGGTACTTATGTGTTCGGATAGTCCGACGACTGAATTTACTACCAACATATCCGGGGATCTCATGGGTCGCTTCCCGAAGATTCACCGATGACGTATGACTCGCACTTAATTAATTTGGGATTAATTTGATGAGAGAGAAAATTAATCTGGGATTAATTATGGAGATATTTTATCTGGGATAAAATATCAATTAAAGAGAGATAACGATTAATTTGGAATTAATCGATAAATTAATATATTCGATATATTAAACAAAGTTGGATTTCGACGCGGAATTAAAATTAGACTTTAATTCGGGAGAACGAGTTAATTTAGAATTAATTCGTTAGCGACGTAAATAGTGATTTCGCTGGGCGTAATCGTTTAATTACGTCTCAACGGAAAATTCGTTAATTTGGAATTAGCGAACCCGAGCCCGGGATTGTTTGCGAGCGCATTCACATTTTGAATTCAAGTGCGGTACGTAAGTCAAATCAAGCATCAAATCATTAGTCACATCAAGGGTCAAATCACATGTCACTTTGAGTGATGTGACATTTGATTGATTGATGTGATTGATTGATTGAGATGATGGCAAGCTTTAATGCTTGACTTTTGGAAAGAGAAAATATATATAACGGCGTCGGTATTTCTGGTTTTGCTGCTAGCCTCGCACCCCAGCCCAATTAGCCCCCCAAAGCCTATAAAACACATCCCAATTAATAAAATACATTTAAAACACATGGGAAATTAAATTAAATATTAAAATAAAATAATAAAACCATTTACCAATTAAATAAAACATAAAATATAATCATACCTAATTAAGATAAATCAAATATATTATATACCAAACTAAACAAATCACATACTAAATTAAAAAGATGTCATGCCTAATTAAAATCAATCATAACAAATTAAATATTTTGTATTCCTAATAGCCAAGATTTGTCCCCCCAATCTTTGACTTTCCTTGCTCAACACCAAATCATATCCTCCTTTAATGCCAAAATCCCTCCCTTGTGAGACAAGGTGAAGCCCTAGCCTTTCTCTCTATAAACCACACCTCTCCAAGGCATTCACCCTCCTAGTTCACGCCCATCACATAAATAAAAAAGAAGAGAAGAATTTCCAACCCCCTCTCCAAGCTCTCCATTCACGCCAATCATAAGAATAAGTGACAAAAAAATATTCTTTTCATCTCCTCCATTCCATAGCCGAACACATCACCCTCCTTAACCCCTCCATAACCGAAAATAACAAGCCTTTATATCTTCCTAAAGCCACCGAAACCAGCCCTATACAGCAGCCCTCCATCACCGAAAATTACAACCAAAAACCGAACTGCAGTGAACATAAAACTGCACTGTTTTACACGCCCAAACAGCAATAATTTAACCCCTAAAATAGCAGTAAAATACACTTAAAGCATTCCCTAAAAACATTAAAGTAATAACATAAAAAACTGCATTCATAATCCTTAAAATATTCACACAAGACTGCACTAAGAACCCACACAAAAAACTCAGAACAGTCCGTTGAAACGTCAAAACAGGTGACCTGAACAGTGAGCAGCAAAACAGAGGCCGAACAGTAGCCGAACGGAGTTCGAACAGCAAGCAAAATAGCAAAGCAGTGAGCTAGGACGCTAAACCAGTGAATCGGAGAAGTTGAGGAGCTGTACCTTTCCGACGTCCGTGAAACGCAAGCCTGAAAGTTGGCAAAAAGGTTAGACCTGAGGGTATCTTTCACACTTGTTTTTTTTGTATTATTTATTGAATATTGCTTGCATGATTGTCATGTTGAAATGTATGTTGTGGCCCTTGAGTAGATAACTATGCATGAATATGAGATGTTGTATGTTGTGGCTGTGGAATAAAATGAGAGATGTGTCAACTCTCGTGGTATATCGGATGGAAACCCGGACATAAATTTCATAGCCGATTCTGAATGGACGGTAATATGATCTGTACTCGGGGATACAACTCCACGTACCGCTTGAGTAAACGGCACCCTCTTTTTGTTTTGTGTTGCTTTGGTTTATTCATTTTTTGTCATTTGAATTCTGCATGTTTTTATTTATGCATGATTCAATCGAACGCATGGGCTTAGTAAGTGGAATGAAAGATCCTCTATGGGGAGGGGTTAAAGCCATTTACCCGAGGCTTTGCCGCGCCGGTTGATGTGTGTTCGTTGAATGCAATATACATTGAATCGAACATACCGAGCTCGACATTGTTGTCTTATTCTTTGTGTTGCATGCATCAGGTCTAGTTCCGTTCGAACGCGTTCTCGAATGCTATACGAACGTGAACCTTCTGTTTACCGTTCGAACGCGTTCTCGAACGCTACGCGAACGCACACGCACTTTCTTAGTCTCATCATGCATCAGGTCTGGTTCCGTTCGAACGCATTCTCGAATGCTATACGAACGCGAACCTTCTGTTTAATGTTCGAACGCGTTTTCGAACGCAACACGAATGCGCACCCACTGAACGGAGTCCTTTTCATCAGATTTCATACATAGATTTCCTAGTAGCTATCCCCACATGTATGAATGCAATCTGTTTAATGTATTACAATTCATATACCTATGTCATGATAATATTTGAGTATTATTTCTTGTGGTATATCGGATGGAAACCCAGACATAAATTCTGTAGCCGATTCCGAATGGACGGTAGTAGTACGGTCTGTACTTGGGATACAATTCCACGTACCACTTGAGAAGGTGCTCACATGTGTTTTGTGTGGTTAGTATGTGTGCTTGAGTTTTCTTGAATATAATATGCCAATGAATTGTATGTTTGTTGCTCCTTTGATGTATTTCCAAGCATGCAATCTTAGATGTGAAATATATGTATAAGTTTTATTTTGTACATGTGAATTTAGAAGCATGATACTCTTGGAAATAAGTGCTACTTAAGCCTGATTAAATTATTACATAAATCTTGTCATTACAAGTGGCATGAGTAAGGGACCATTCCGAACCTAACGGTTTGAGGTCTTCCCTTGCGAAGGGGTGAGTGCGGCCTTAAATCTCATTTTCCGGTTCACACCGGGTGCGACTCCATTATTCTCCGGTTTAGTCCCCCGTGGCTACTCCGTACTCCCGACCGGGCCGTGAGCCCGGGACAGCATGCGTCGCCCAGTTTCTGTGTTCCCACAGTCTGGCGACTCCACTGGGGACAGAGAATCGGCCCTGAATATTGTCTTGTAATGATTGGATTCATGTTTTAATTGACCGTGTCTATAGTGGATAAAATGGGGGCTTAATCAAAGGCATTTTAAGGCTAGGTAATGGTTTGGTGTCTTCCTTCATTCACTACCTTTCTAGAAGGAAAAGCTGTGAAGGCACCTATATGGCCATCTACTCGTAGCCTATTGTGATGGACTAATTTGGAGGACTCGTTGTTTATTCCTGACACCAAGCGATAAGAGCCTAAGAGGCTTGGGTATTTAAGTGAGCCTCGCTCCACCTTCCCTCTGGGGAATCTACAACGAAAAATCCATTTGACAGTCCGTCACACACCATAGCTCAAGGCATATACTCTTTGTGAACCCCCATAGACCGGGTTTGTATGGTTAAAAGTAACAATTATTTCCTTGAGTATGTGCTAGTGGACCATCCTCATTTGGATGCAGTTGGACCATTGTCAGAAATGCGGACTTGCTGGGCCATTTAAACTGGGGCGATTTCGTATCTTATGACCATTGGGCCCAAAGCTTCTGAAATGTTGATGGGCCATTCTGCAGAAATTATTACTTATGTTTGCATTGTCTCTTATGCTTGTGTTTGGGAACATCGTCGTTTGGATCCATTTGGACCATTTGTCATGGGATATGGGCTTGTTGGGCCATTTAAACTGGGATAAGAATATATTTTATGACGATTGGGCCAAAGGCTTCTAAGTGATTGATGGGCCACTTTGTGATTGTGTTCGGAACATTACCATTTGGATTTAGTCGGGCTCTTTGTCATGAGATGTGAACTCATTGGGCCATTTAAACTGGGATGGGTTCACTCCTATGACAATTAGCCCGAAAGATTCTAAAATGATAACGGGCCGATTTGTTTGAGAGTTTTAATTGATTTAGTATGTTATATATGTTACATGCACCTCATACATACATATATCATGTTAACACCATCTATGTCTCAAAAAGACATCATAGATACCGTTTGGGTTAGAGAAAGGACAATGCTCATTAAAAGAACAGTAACAGTCATGAGTGAATCTGGTAATGAGGTATCCCGTATGGATCAGTTAGAGAACAGTCTCGCCAAGGTCACTGAACAGTTGCAAGCTTTGACTACTGCTGTGGCTGGTATGGCTGTGCCCCGTGCTGGGGGAATTTCTGAGAATGTGAGGCGTGAGGAGCCTCCGAATGGGTTGGGGGATGATATCCCCACTTTTGATGATGATATGGCAGAGTATGCAGCAGACAGAGTATCTGGGTCTCAGGCAGAGTTACAGAAACTTCGGGATCAGGTTGAGTCGGTTACCCGCAAGATGAGGGGTAAGAATGAGGATTGCTGGATTATGACACACTGACTTTCGAGGAACAGTTGCCGGCACAGTTCAAGATGCCTGATATGGCTAAGTTTAACGGGAATGGGGATCCAAGGGTGCATCTCCAACAGTTTGTATCAGTCATGAGTTCAGTTGGCCTATCTCAACGCCAAGTGCAGAAAATGTTTGGAATGTCGCTCGAGGGAGCTCCCGTGGTGTGGTACCACAGTTTGGAGAAGAAAGTGAAGGAAGATTGGAGGGAGTTGGCGGATGCCTTCCTGAAGCAGTATGTCACTGACCTAGAGATCGATCTGTCACTCCGTGATCTGGAGAATGTTAAGCAGAAAGCGGAGGAAGTTTTAAGGAGTATGTATGTGGACCGGTGGAGGGGTCAGTTGTTGAAGATGCAGACTAGGCCCTCGGAGAAGGACCAGATTAAAATGATTATCAAGGGCACCAGCCCTCCATTTACAGCAAGTTGAGGAGGATGACCTCCATGATTGCAGACTTTCGGCAGTTGAGGGAAACTGTCATGGATATTGAGGAAGAAAGAGGCCGAGAACAGAAAATTCTATGGTCTGAACAGGAGGCCCGTTGGGGGAACATCGGGAAAAAGCCTATTTCTGCTGAGATTGTCGCTATCCGGAACCGGCAGTTTTCCAACTTGGGAAGGCCCCTGTCCAAGGTGCTAGAAAAATTGAAAAGGCAAGGGCTCTTAAAACCCTTGGAAGCCAAACCATTACCCAATCCCCTACCATCACATTATAACCTAAGCCTTTACTGTCACTTTCACCAACAAAAGGGCCATGACACCGACAACTGCGCCCGACTCCGCCATGAAATCCAAGACCTGATAGACTCCAAGAAAATACCTAACCCAGAAATAGAACAACCCGACACACACAGAAACCCCTTACCCAACTACCGTGCCGTACCACCACCAGCCTATATGATCAATTCTGGCCTCCCAGAAGACCTTGTCCTAAAATCCTTTCACCCTCAAGCCTTTTGCCTGGGGGATATAGATAGTACTAGTGAAGATGAGACTGAGCAGGGGAAAAACTTTTGGCTTGATTTCTCTAGCAGTGATGAGGAAGAAGTAAGGGGAATGACGCGCATCGGTCGTTTTTACAATGATGTGTCAGAAAAGGGTAAGGAAGTTTTGACGGATGGTAGAGAAGTGGTTGAGACTGCAGAAAATACTGAGGGGGATATAGTGCTGAGGCAATTGAGGAAGACTAGAGCACAAGTGAGTATCTGGGAACTGTTATGTGCATCTCGGGAGCATAGGCAGGCTATGGTTGAGGCCTTGAGCAAGATTGTGGTACCGGAAGATGCCAACCCTGCAATGTTTGTTGGGTTGGTTCAGAAAGAAGCTTTGCAGATATATTTTTCTGAGGATGAACTCCCGCGGAGGGGAGAAATCATAACAGGCCCCTATTTATCAGAGCCGAGGTGAGGGGCAAGAGAACTTCATGTGTAATGGTGGATGACGGTTCGTCCATCAATGTGTGCCCGCTGAAAATTCTGGCGAGATTGGGTATGAAAGCAACAGACTTGGACCCCTCCAGTATGACTATTAAGGCTTATGATGACAGTAAAATGGGAGTCGAGGGTACCTTTGTGGCTATGGTCAAGGTAGGACCGATTGAAGATGAGGTTGAGTTCACAGTACTGGACATCCCTGCTACTTTTGCCTTGTTGTTGGGAAGGCCTTGGTTTCACAAACTTGGGGGCGTACCTTCCACTTTACATCAGATGATCAAGTTCCCGTATGAGGGAGAAGTTGTTACCATCCGGGCTGAGTTAGATAATGTCGGTGGCTGCCTTGGAGATACAACCTTTCACGAGGTTTTAGGTGTCAGCTACTTTTGAGGAGTGGTGGATCCTAGGGTGGCTAGGATTATGAGAAAAATGAAGTTTGAGCCGGGTAAAGGTCCAAAATTACCAGATTTCAGAGGACAGACTACTCGGAAGGGTTTGGGGTACAAGTCTGATGAAGAAAAGCCGAAGGGTCAAGAAAAGGGCCTGAAACTGATGGAATTTTTGTGAAAGCTTCAGGATATCAAGAGGAGCCTGAACCTGTGGAAGTTAATGGAATTGTGGTACCTGGGTTTGAGATCTTCCAAGATATGTTGGGTAAGAAGCTGATAGTTGAAGAAATTGTGGAGAAAGAAGAAGAGAATTGGGGGGAAGAACTGATGAATTTGGAGAGCCTGACTCTGGGAGAGGACGAAAAGCCTGAGGAAGATCTGATTGCAGGGGAAGAAGTGTCTATAGATGATGAAGACATTTACCTTCCTGATTTGTTTAATGTACTTCCGCATTATCCAATAATAAAGACATCTCTTTTGCTTACTTGTCTGAGTCATTTCCATTTACACTGCACGAATCAAGCATATTTGACATCAGTTCAGCCAGAACTATTGCATTTAACTTGGGTACACTTGAGAACCCCAAGGAAATTCTGATTGCAAATGACGTAACCTCCGAAGAGAGGGAGAAACTAGAAGAAGTGTTGGTCAGATATGCCAAAGTGTTTGCTTGGTCCTATGAGGATATGACTGGGGTAGACAGAAACATTGCCCAGCACACAATACCAACTTATCCAAATATGAGGCCAGTAAAACAGAAACTCCGACGGATGAGACCAGAATGGGCTGAGAAAGTCAGAGAGGAAGTTAAGAAACAGATAGATGTGGGGTTCTTGGAAGTAGTAAAATATCCCGAGTGGTTGGCTAATATAGTACCGGTGCCGAAGAAAGATGGGAAGGTCAGAATGTGTGTGGACTACAGAGATCTCAACAAGGCTTGTCCGAAAGATGATTTTCCTCTGCCGCATATAGATGTTCTGGTTGATAGTGCGGCTTTATCTGCTATGTATTCATTTGGAGATGGATTTTCAGGTTACAATCAGGTTCTCATGGCTGAGGAAGACAAACATAAGACTGCATTTGTTACTGAGTGGGGTACTTATTGTTACAAGGTTATGCCGTTTGGGCTTAAGAATGCGGGGGCTACTTATCAACGGATGGCCACTACACTTTTCCACGACTTGATGCACAAAGAGATTGAGGTGTATGTAGATGACATGATGGTGAAATCAGAGACAAGAGTTGGGCATATTGAAGCACTGGAAAGGTTCCTTCAGAGAGTTGACAGATACAACCTGCGGCTTAATCCCAAGAAATGTGTGTTTGGGGTGACATCAGGGAAATTGCTTGGTCATACAGTGGGAATGGGCGGAATAGAGGTAGATTCTGATAAGATCAAGGCAATCACAGAAATGCCTGCACCGAAGACAGAAAAAAAAGTCAGAGCATTCTTGGGAAAGATTCAGTACATCAGTCGGTTCATCGCCAAGTTGACATCAGTATGTGAGCCTATCTTCAAACTGTTGAGAAAAGATCAGCCAGTGAGATGGAATGAACAATGTCAGACAGCCTTCGACAAAATCAGAGATTACTTGGTAACGCCTCATGTATTGAAACCTCCTAGACCGGGCAGACCTTTGATATTGTATTTGGCTATAGAATTAGAAGCACTGGGGGCAATGATGGTACAGGCAGATGAGACAGGGGTAGAGCATGCAGTTTACTATCTGAGTAAGAAGATGCTCCCGTATGAGGCTCGATATCAGGAAGTTGAGAAGATCTGTCTCGCAGTGATATGGGCCTCCAGAAAATTACGGCATTATTTCCAGTCATACAAGATCCAGATAGTGGCCAAGGAAAATCCTCTGAAGTATCTTCACTTGGTGCCTTCACTGGTGGGAAAATTGGGCAGATGGTTGGTGTTGTTGACAGAGTTCGACATTGAGTATCTCACCTCCAAAGTGATCAAAGGGCGAGCAGTAGCAGAGTTTCTGGCATTGCAACTGTTGAGGGGGATCAGTATAAGTTTGAATTTCCAGATGAGAGATCCAAGCAATAACAGTTCAGAGATGGAAGATGTATTTTGACGGAGCAGTGAATTACAAGGGAGCCGGAATTGGAATCGTGATAGTAACCCCCGAGGGAGAGACTTTGCCTTTACCAAGAGGTTGACATTCAGAGAGTGACTAACAACATGGCCGAGTATGAAGCATGTGCTTTTGGTTTGACAGTATTGATAGCCTTGAAGGCCGGGAGTGTGGAAGTCTACGGAGACTCTATGTTGGTGGTCCAGCAGATGCGAGGAGAATGGGAATTGAAAGAAGAACGGTTGAAACCTTACCTTTTTACCTCAGAAAGTTGGCACGGGTTATCCCGAGTGTAAGTTTCAGCACTTACCGAGAGAAGAGAATCAGATGGCTGATGCATTGGCTACACTGGCAGCGACTTGGGAAAATCCAGAAAAGTTAGTGATGAAACCTTGATACTGACAACAGCAAGCAAACCATTTATGAGATAGAAAGAATTCTGGAAGTTGAGGTCGACGATGGTAAACCTTGGTATTATGACATTCAGAGGTATCTGGAACATGGTGAACTCCCGGAAGGGCGGGGCAGAAAAGACAGAATAGCCATTCAGAAGCTAGCTTCCCAGTATGTGACTTTGAAAGGGGAACTGTACAAGAGACAAGCAAACGGTATTCAGTTGAAGTGTTTGAGAAAAAGAGAGCTCAGCATGTAATGGAAGAAATACACGCCGGGGTATGTGGTCCACACATGAACGGGTTGAATCTGTCCCGCAAGATAGTGAGACAAGGTTTTTATTGGTCAGCCATGGAACAGATTGCGCGAAGATGGTGAAAGCACTGTCATGACTGTCAAGCACATGGTAATTTGAATCACTTACCGCACACAGAGTTGCACGGGTTGTCGAGAGCCGTGGCCTTTCTCAGCATGGGGGATTGATATGATTGGGGAAATTCGACCGAATGCATCAAATGGGCATCGCTTCATAGTAGTGGCAGTGGATTACTTCTCGAAGTGGGTGGAAGCCGAATCATTCTGCAATGTTACAGCAAAACAGATGGCAAAGTTTATAGCTCGGAACCTTATTTGTCGGTACGGTATGCCGCATCATGTAGTGACAGACAACAGGGTTCAGTTTCAAGGAGAGACGAAGGCAATGTTATAGAGGTACGGGATAGGCCACCACAAGTCGTCACCATACATGCCGCAGGCAAATGGGGCAGTTGAGGCAGCCAACAAGACTATAAAGACAATTTTAGCCAAGATGACAGAGAACTGCAT
Source organism: Zanthoxylum bungeanum (assembly GCA_019454045.1). Lineage (NCBI taxonomy): Eukaryota > Viridiplantae > Streptophyta > Magnoliopsida > Sapindales > Rutaceae > Zanthoxylum > Zanthoxylum bungeanum. The sequence goes on along the minus strand of SKCR01029379.1, from coordinate 88,529 downwards.
AGATTGGGCCGAGAAACTACCATATGCCTTGTGGGGGTATAGAACATCAGTAAGAACAGCAACGGGGGCCACACCTTACTCTTTGGTCTATGGAATGGAAGCAGTATTGCCAGTAGAAATGGAAATACTGTCTATGAGGGTACTAGCAGAGGCAGAATTACCGGAAGAAGAATGGGCCGCACAGAGGTTTGATCAGTTAGCATTACTGGATGAGAAGAGAACGAAGTCTTTGTATCACATGCAGTTGTATCAGAAGAGACTAGCCCGAGCATTCAACAAGAAAGTACGTCCCACCAAGATCAGAAAGGGTGATTTGGTACTTAAGCAATCGAGGCCGTCGACGACAGATCCTAGAGGAAAATTCAGACCAAACTGGGAAGGACCTTACATAGTGCAGAAGGTAATGGGAAGTGGGGTAGTGAGGTTATCAGACTTGGAAGGAAACGAGTTCACCGAGCCGATCAACGTAGCAGATTGAAGCAATACTTTGCCTGAGGGTAGAGAAGACCGAGTAGTCACCACGGGAATTAGTAGAGAAAACCTAACCCAACGGAATAAGAAAATCATTCATGCATACATGTAACATTGCATTCTCTTCGTGTTTGTTTTGTTTGTGTTCGTAGGTTCGAAGAAAGGAGAAAGCGGCAGAAATGAGCCAAGCAACGTCAGCGCGATTTCAGTTTTTGGGATGAGTCCCAAGGGGCGAGGCCCATATCAGCTTGAGGGCGAGGCCCCTGTTGTCAGTTGTAGTTCCGGGTTGAGGCGCCCAGGGTTGTTGAGATACCCACTACATCATCAGTTCGAGGGCGAGGTCCCTGTGGTCAGCGGTGTTGGGTCGAGGTGCCCAGGGCGAGGTGCCCCCGTTGTCAGTTGTAGTTCCGGGTCGAGGTGTCCCGGGTCGAGGTACCCACCACATCATCAGTTCGAGGGCGAGGTCCCTATGGTCAGCGGTGTTGTTGGGTCGAGGTGCCCAGGGTCGAGGTGCCCCTGTTGTCAGTTGTAGTTCCGGGTCGAGGTGTCCAGGGTCGAGGTACCCACTACATCATCAGTTCGAGGGGCGAGGTCCCTATGGTTAGCGGTGTTGGGTCGAGGTGCCCCCGTTGTCAGTTGTAGTTTCGGGTCAAGGTGCCCAGGGTCGAGGTGCCCACTACATCATCAGTTCGTGGGCGAGGTCCCTATTGTCGGCGGTATTGGGTCGAGGTGCCCAGGGTCGAGGTGCCACCGTTGTCGGTTGCAGTTATTGGGATGCGTCCCAGGATCGAGGTCCACTGCAGCACCAACTCAGCTCGAGGCAGCAGCCGAGCCAGGTAAGTGAAAATGCATTGCATAACTTTTATAGGATTTTTCAAAGCCACACACTGCACAAGTCCCATCAAAGGGGGGGCAACTGTAGGCATTGCATTTTCGCATGTGAAACCCGATGATGAGTCTCAGTTGGAGGCACTACCTTTTTAGCTAAGGATATTGTGGGAAACGGAGGTCGGAGGGGAGGAAATTCAGAATAAGTACGTCATCAGACTCATTTCGCAAGTTCACTGTCTTCGTTAGTGCTGCGTTCGTTACTTGTTCGAACGTCAGGCAGATTACGGACGTTCGTGTAGCGTTTCGAATGGGCGTTCGAACGGCGTCGGTATTTCTGGTTTTGCTGCTAGCCTCACACCCCAGCCCAATTAGCCCCCCAAAGCCCAATAAAACACATCCCAATTAAAATAAATACATTTAAAACACATGGGAAATTAAATTAAATATTAAATAAAATAATTAAACCATTTACCAATTAAATAAAACATAAAATATAATCATACCTAATTAAGATAAATCAAATATATTATATACCAAACTAAACAAATCACATACTAAATAAAAAGATGTCATGCCTAATTAAAATCAATCATAACAAATTAAATATTTTGTATTCCTAATCTAGCCAAGATTTGTCCCCCCTCAAAAATTTTGACTTTCCTTGCTCAACACCAAATCATATCCTCCTTTTAATGCCAAAATCCCTCCCTTGTGAGACAAGGTGAAGCCCTAGCCTTTCTCTCTATAAACCACACCTCTCCAAGGCATTCACCCTCCTAGTTCACGCCCATCACATAAAAAAAAAGAAGAGAAGAATTTCCAACCCCCCTCTCCAAGCTCTCATTCACGCCAATCTAAGAATAAGTGACAAAAAAATATTCTTTTCATCTCCTCCATTCCATAGCCGAACACATCACCCTCCTTAACCCCTCCATAACCGAAAATAACAAGCCTTTATATCTTCCTAAAGCCACCGAAACCAGCCCTATACAGCAGCCCTCCATCACCGAAAATTACAACCAAAAAACCGAACTGCAGTGAACATAAAACTGCACTGTTTTACACGCCCAAACAACAATAATTTAACCCCTAAAATAGCAGTAAAAATACACTTAAAGCATTCCCTAAAAACATTAAAGTAATAACATAAAAAACTGCATTCATAATCCTTAAAATATTCACACAAGACTGCACTAAGAACCCCATAAAAAAAACTCAGAACAGTCCGTTGAAACGTCAAAACAGGTGACCTGAACAGTGAGCAGCAAAACAGAGGCCGAACAGTAGCCGAACGGAGTTCGAACAGCAAGCAAAATAGCAAAGCAGTGAGCTAGGACGCTAAACCAGTGAATCAGAGAAGTTGAGGAGCTGTACCTTTCCGACGTCCGTGAAACGCAAGCCTGAAAGTTGGCAAAAAGGTTAGACCTGAGGGTATCTTTCACACTTGTTTTTTTTGTATTATTTATTGAATATTGCTTGCATGATTGTCATGTTGAAATGTATGTTGTGGCCCTTGAGTAGATAACTATGCATGAATTATGAGATGTTGTATGTTGTGGCTGTGGAATAAAATGAGAGATGTGTCAACTCTCGTGGTATATCGGATGGAAACCCGGACATAAATTTCATAGCCGATTCTGAATGGATGGTAATATGATCTGTACTCGGGATACAACTCCACGTACCGCTTGAGTAAACGGCACCCTCTTTTTGTTTTGTGTTGCTTTGGTTTATTCATTTTTTGTCATTTGAATTCTGCATGTTTCTTATTTATGCATGATTCAATCGAACGCATGGGCTTAGTAAGTGGAATGAAAGATCCCATATGGGGAGGGGTTAAAGCCATTTACCACGATGCTTTGCCGCGCCGGTTGATGTGTGTTCGGTTGAATGCAATATACATTGAATCGAACATACCGAGCTCGACATTGTTGTCTTTATTCTTTGTGTTGCATGCATCAGGTCTAGTTCCGTTCGAATGCGTTCTCGAATGCTATACGAACGTGAACCTTCTGTTTACCGTTCGAACGCGTTCTCGAACGCTACGCGAACGCACACGCACTTTCTTAGTCTCATCATGCATCAGGTCTGGTTCCGTTCGAACGCATTCTCGAATGCTATACGAACGCGAACCTTCTGTTTAATGTTCGAACGCGTTTTCGAACGCAACGCGAATGCGCACCCACTGAACGGAGTCCTTTTCATCAGATTTCATACATAGATTCCTAGTAGCTATCCCCACATGTATGAATGCAATCTGTTTAATGTATTACAATTCATATACCTAAGTCATGATAATATTTGAGTATTATTTCTTGTGGTATATCGGAGGGAAACCCAGACATAAATTCTGTAGCCGATTCCGAATGGACGGTAGTATGGTCTGTACTTGGGATACAATTCCACGTACCACTTGAGAAGGTGCTCACATGTGTTCTTGTGTGGTTAGTATGTGTGCTTGAGTTTTCTTGAATATAATATGCCAATGAAATTGTATGTTTGTTGCTCCTTTGATGTATTTCCAAGCATGCAATCTTAGATGTGAAATATATGTATAAGTTTTATTTTGTACATGTGAATTTAGAAGCATGATACTCTTGGAAATAAGTGCTACTTAAGCCTGATTAAATTATTACATAAATCTTGTCATTACAAGTGGCATGAGTAAGGGACCATTCCGAACCTAACGGTTTGAGAGGTCTTCCCTTGAGAAAGGGTCAGTGCGGCCTTAAATCTCATTTCCCGGTTCACACCGCGGTGGCGACTCCATTATTCTCCGGTTTAGTCCCCCGTGGCTACTCCGTACTCCCGACCGGGCCGTGAGCCCGGGACAGCATGCGTCGCCCAGTTTCTGTGTTCCCACAGTCTGGCGACTCCACTGGGGACAGAGAATCGGCCCTGAATATGTCTTGTAATGATTGGATTCATGTTTTAATTGACCGTGTCTATAGTGGATAAAATGGGGGGCTTAATCAAAGGCATTTTAAGGCTAGGTAATGGTTTGGTGTCTTCCTTCATTCACTACCTTTCTAGAAGGAAAAGCTGTGAAGGCACCTATATGGCCATCTACTCGTAGCCTATTGTGATGGACTAATTTGGAGGACTCGTTGTTTATTCCTGACACCAAGCGATAAGAGCCTACGAGGCTTGGGTATTTAAGTGAGCCTCGCTCCACCTTCCCTCTGGGGAATCTACAACGAAAAATCCATTTGACAGTCCGTCACACACCATAGCTCAATGGCATATACTCTTGTGAACCCACCCATAGACCGGGTTTGTATGGTAATTAAAGTACATTATTTCCTTGAGTATGTGCTAGTGGACCATCCTCTTTGGATGCAGTTGGACCATTGTCAGAAATGCGGACTTGCTGGGCCATTAAACTGGGGCGATTTCGTATCTTATGACCATTGGGCCCAAAGCTTCTGAAATGTTGATGGGCCATTCTGCAGAAATTATTACTTATGTTTGCATTATCTCTTATGCTTGTGTTTGGGAATCGTCGTCGTTTGGATCCATTTGGACCATTTGTCATGGGATATGGGCTTGTTGGGCCATTTAAACTGGGACAAGAATATATTTTATGACGATTGGGCCAAAGGCTTCTAAGTGATTGATGGGCCACTTGTGATTGTGTTCGGAACATTACCATTTGGATTTAGTCGGGCTCTTTGTCATGAGATGTGAACTCATTGGGCCATTTAAACTGGGATGGGTTCACTCCTATGACAATTAGCCCGAAAGATTCTAAAATGATAACGGGCCGATTTGTTTGAGAGTTTTAATTGATTTAGTATGTTATATATGTTACATGCATCTCATGCACCTCATACATACATATATCATGTTAACACCATCTATACGTTCGTGTAGCGTTCGAACGGCGTCGGTATTTCTGGTTTTGCTGCTAGCCTCACACCCCAGCCCAATTAGCCCCCCAAAGCCCATAAAACACATCCCAATTAATAAAATACATTTAAAACACATGGGAAATTAAATTAAATATTAAATAAAATAATTAAACCATTTACCAATTAAATAAAACATAAAATATAATCATACCTAATTAAGATAATCAAATATATTATATACCAAACTAAACAAATCACATACTAAATTAAAAAGATGTCATGCCTAATTAAATCAATCATAACAAATTAAATATTTTGTATTCCTAATCTAGCCAAGATTTGTCCCCCCTCAATCTTTGACTTTCTTTGCTCAACACCAAATCATATCCTCCTTTTAATGCCAAAATCCCTCCCTTGTGAGACATGGTGACGCCCTAGCCTTTCTCTCTATAAACCACACCTCTACAAGGCATTCACCCTCCTAGTTCACGCCCATCACAGAAATAAAAAAGAAGAGAAGAATTTCCAACCCCCCTCTCCAAGCTCTCCATTCACGCCAATCACAAGAATAAGTGACAAAAAAATATTCTTTTCATCTCCTCCATTCCATAGCCGAACACATCACCCTCCTTAACCCCTCCATAACCGAAAATAACAAGCCTTATATCTTCCTAAAGCCACCGAAACCAGCCCTATACAGCAGCCCTCCATCCCCGAAAATTACAACCAAAAACTGAACTGCAGTGAACATAAAACTGCACTGTTTTACATGCCCAAACATCAATAATTTAACCCCTAAAACAGCAGTAAAATACACTTAAAGCATTCCCTAAAAACCTTAAAGTAATAACATAACAAACTGCATTCATAATCCTTAAAATAATCACACAAGACTGCACTAAGAACCCACACAAAAAACTCGGAACAGTCCGTTGAAACGTCAAAACAGGTGACCTGAATAGAGAGCAGCAAAACAGAGACCGAACAGTAGCAGAACGGAGTTCGAACAGCAAGCAAAACAGTAAATCAGTGAACTAGGACGCTAAACTAGTGAATAGGAGAAGTTGAGGAGCTGTACCTTTCGACGTCCGTGAAACGCAAGCTGAAGTGAAATTGGCAAAAAGGTTAGACCTGAGGGTATCTTTCACACTGTTTTTTTGTATTATTTATTGATATTGCTTGCATGATTGTCATGTTGAAATGTATGTTGTGGCCCTTGAGTAGATAAATATGCATGAATTATGAGATGTTGTATGTTGTGGCTGTGGAATAAAATGAGAGATGTGTCAACTCTCGCGGTATATCGGATGGAAACCCGGACATAAATTTCATAGCCGATTCCGAATGGACGGTAATATGATATGTGCTCGGGATACAACTCCACGTACCGCTTGAGTAAACGGCACCCTCTTTTTGTTTTGTGTTGCTTTGGTTTATTCATTTTTTGTCATCTGAATTCTGCATGTTGTTATTTATGCATGATTCAATCGAGTGCATGGGCTTAGTAAGTGGAATGAAAGATCCCCTATGGGGAGGGGTTAAAGCCCTTTACCACGATGCTTTGCCGCGCCGGTTGATGTGTGTTCGGTTGAATGCAAGATACGTTCAATCGGACATACTAAGTTCGATATTATTGCTTTTAATTCTTTGTGTGCATGATTCAATCGAGCGCATGGGCTTAGTAAGTGGAATGAAAGATCCCCTATGGGGAAGGGGTTAAAGCCCTTTACCACGATGCTTTGCCGTGCCGGTTGATGTGTGTTCGGTTGAATGCAAGATACGTTTAATCGGACATACCGAGCTCGACATTGTTGTCTTTATTCTTTGTGTTGCATGCATCAGGTCTGGTTCCGTTCGAACGCATTCTCGAACGCTATACGAATGCGAACCTTCTGTTTACCATTCGAACGCGTTCTCGAACGCTACGTGAACACACACACACTTTCTTAGTCTCATCATGCATCAGGTCTGGTTCCGTTCGATTGCGTTCTCGAACGCTATACGAACGCGAACCTTCTGTTTACTGTTCGAACGCGTTCTCGAACGCTACGTGAACGCACACGCACTTTCTTAGTCTCATCATGCATCAGGTCTGGTTCCGTTCGAACGCGTTCTCAAACGCTATACGAACGCGAACCTTCTGTTTACCATTCGAACGCGTTCTCGAACGCTACTCGAACGCACACGCACTTTCTTAGTCTTATCATGCATCAGGTCTGGTTCCGTTCGAACGCGTTCTCGAACGCTATACGAACGCGAACCTTCTGTTTAATGTTCGAACACATTTTCGAACGCAACGCGAACGCGCACCCACTGAACGGAGTCCTTTTCATCAGATTTCATACATAGTTTTCCTAGTAGCTATCCCCACATGTATGAATGCAATGTGTTTAATGTATTACAATTCATATACCTATGTCATGATAATATTTGAATATTATTTCTTGTGGTATATCGGATGGAAACCCAGACATAAATTTCGTAGCCGATTCCGAATGGACGGTAGTATGGTCTGTACTTGGGATACAATTCCACGTACCACTTGAGAAGGTGCTCACATGTGTGCTTGTGTGATTAGTATGTGTGCTTGTGTTTTCTTGAATATAATATGCCAATGAAATTGTATGTTTGTTGCTCCTTTGATGTATTTCCAAGCATGCAATCTTAGATGTGAAATATATGTATAAGTTTTATTTTGTACATGTGAATTTAGAAGCATGATACTCTTGGAAATAAGTGCTACTTAAGCCTGATTAAATTATTACATAAATCTTGTCATTACAAGTGGCATGAGTAAGCGACCATTCCGAACCCAACGGTTTGAGGTCTTCCCATGCGAGGGGTGAGTGCGGCCTTAAATCTCATTTTCCCGGTTCACACAGGGTGGCGACTCCATTATTCTCCGGTTTAGTCCCCCGTGGCTACTCCGTACTCCCGACCGGGCCGCGAGCCCGGGACAACATGCGTCGCTCAGTTTCTGTGTTCCCACAACAGAGGAGGAAATGAAGCTTGTTCTTCGATGCAACCAATCCGTTCATTGTGAGTATTATTCTGCACCTCCTTTGATGAGTATTCACACTTGTTTTCTTGCTTTTTTATGATCTTGGGATGTTTAGAACAAACCAACAGAAAGAATATGGTATTCTTTCACAGTGGACTCCTCCAGGAACACCGTAATTAAACAGTGTTTCCGAACGGAGAAGCGAACTTTGTTAGACATGGTAAGGTCTATGATGAGTCGCACAGAGCTACATATTCCTTCTGGGGATATACATTGAACATTGCAATACTTATTTTGAATAAGGTTCCGTCAAAGTCTGTTCAACAGAATCCGTATGAAATATGGACAGGAAAGAAAAGGGGTTTCTCATTCCTGAAGATTTGGGGTTGCTGGGCATATGTCAAACTAGAACCCAAATCGGATAAATGTCTATTTGTAGGATATCCTAGGGAAACCAAAGGATATTACTTCTATCACCCACAAGAGAACAAAGTATATGTTGCTCTACATGCGGTTTTCCTTGAGAAGGAATTCATAAATACAGTGATAAGTGGGAGGAAAGTAGAACTCGATGAAAATCGAAGTGATATTGTTCCTGGCACAGAATCCTTAACGGAAGATGAACAGTCCATCAGGGATGAGACTGTACCACAATCTTCAAATGCACAAGGACCGCGTAGGTCAGAGAGAGTCAGAAAACAACCTGAGAGGTATGGGTTTCTGATCTCACCTCATGTGGATATTAATCTTATTGAGGAAGACGAGCCGGCTACGTATGACGAAGCGATACAAGGTATCAACTCCGGTTTATGGCAAGATTCCATGAACTCCGAAATGGATTCCATGTACACCAACCAAGTTTGGACACTGGTTGATGCACCAGAAGGCGTAAAGCCTATTGGTTGCAAATGGGTCTTCAAGAGGAAGACTGACATGGATGGTAACATACAAACGTACAAAGCTAGGCTTGTATCGAAAGGGTATCGTAACGACATGGTGTCGATTACGACGAAACCTTGCCATGATTAAATCCATTAGGATAATACTTGCTATTGCTGCATATTTTGATTACGAGATATGGCAGATGGACATCAAAACTACTTTCCTTAATGGAAACCTTTTGGAGGATGTTTATATGCAACAGCCTGACGGTTTTATTGTACCAAAACTTGCAAACAAGGTTTGTAAGTTAAATCGGTCCATTTATGGATTGAAGCAAGCATCGCGTTCTTGGAACCAACGTTTTGATGAGATCATAAAGAATATGATTTCGTTCAAAATGAGGATGACCTTGTGTATATAAGAAGGTTAGTGGGAGCTCATGACATTCATTGTCCTTTACATTGATGATGTATTGCTTATTGGCAATGACATTCCCATGTTAAATCTGTGAAAGCTTGGCTTTCATTAAAATTCTCCATGAAGGATCTGGGAGAAGCAGCCTTTATTCTAGGAATAAAGATCTACCGGGATAGATCTAGAAAGCTGCTTGGACTCTCCCAGAGCATGTACATTGACAAAGTGTTGAAGAGATTCAACATGGATCAGTCCAATAGGGGACTGTTGCCAGTGTCACATGGCGTCACTCTATCTAATGACATGTGTCCTAAAATTCAAGATGAGAGAGACAACATGAGTCGGATCCCGTTCACTTCTGCAGTCGGATCGATTATGTATGCCATGATATATACGCGACCTGATTTCATGTATACTTTAAGCATGTGTAGTCGCTATCAGGCCGATCCAGGTGATGGTCACTATGTTGCGGTTAAGAACATCCTTAAGTATCTTAGACGAACTAAGGATGCTTTCTTAATCTATGGAGATGGAGAACTTGAGGTAACTGGGTTTACCGATGCAAGTTTCCAAACGGATAAAGACGACTGTAAGTCGCAATCCGGGTACATATTTTGTTTGAACAATGGAGCAGTGAGCTGGAAATCTTCCAAGCAAGAGATTGTTGTCGATTCAACAACAGAAGCAGAATATATCGCTGCAGCTGAAGCAGCAAAAGAGGTAGTTTGGATCCGTAAATTCCTAATTGGATTAGGAGTAGTTACATTAGCAGCTGAGCCCGTTCCTTTGTATTGTGACAATAACGGGGCTATAACGCAGGCTAAGGAACCGCGCTCCTATCAACGATCCAAGCATGTACTTTTTGACGAAGGCTATTCCTCAGCAAAAGTTTGAGCAACATGTACATAGTTCAGGTGTTAGATACTTGAGTGATTTGCTATAGGCCAAGTGGGAGATTGTTGGACAATTATGACCCATAGCATCACTATTTGTAAAAGACATTGTGGTTTTTGTACAAATTAACTATGTGACAAAGGAAATTGCCATTTTATCATTTTGTAATGAGATTACTTGTATATATAAATGATTAAAGTCCTTATGATTAGTTCCGGATTAATAAGATATGAGACAATATCAATCCACTAAAGGTTTAATCATTAAATATCCCTAGTCGTAGTATTATCGAGACTGGACATCGGTAATGCGGAATGGACTAGTATTGCACTTGTGCGTGTTATGGAAGCGTAATAGCATAGTTCTCATATATTTAAGTATTGGATACTTATGTAAGTGTGATAGGAGGTTGTGTTTACCGATGGTACGGAAACAGTTTCACTCTGGATAGACCCCGCGGAATCCCATTGGTATTATTACTATGTGTCTATTGGAATCCGCATCAGGGTACGTGTATTTGGTCTTAACCAGAGACTTGCATCGCTAGTACTTGCGACAATCAATACGCTTTGGTTTTGGTCGTCTAGGACTTTAACAGGTTCTATGTACGCCTCTTCTGGGTTTATTGAGAATCGTAGTGTATTGGGTGTGATGTAAGATGGAAGTATCACTTCAGTCATATGGAGATGATGATCACGTAGGGATACAGATTTGGTACTCTAATTGGTTGCAACCATCGGGATAATATGACATGGTCATGATTATCTGATTAAATAGACTAGTTGCTTGTAATCCGATATATGCTTCGTACAGGGCAGACACTATTCCAGCCACAGGCCTTGCATGTGACATGCGATACTAGATCAATACGCAATACTACGTATACTACGCCTGATATAGATTATATATTCCATTAAGAATATTTCTGGAGAATTGGGTAGGCACGGTGCTTTGCTAGAAGCCAACCATGTCTCATAAATCGGTAGAAACATAGTACGAGGTACGTACGTGTTCGGATAGTCCAACGACCGGATTTACTGCCAACATATCCAGGGATCTCTTGGGTCGCTTCTCGAAGATTCACCGATGACGTATGATTCGAACATAATTAATCTAGGATTAATTGCAGAGAGATTTTATCTGGGATAAAATACTATTTGAAGAGAGAGAACGATTAATTTGGAATTAATCGATAAAATAATATATTCGATATATTATACGAAATTAGATTTCGACGCGGAATTAAAATTGGATTTTAATTCGGGCAAACGAATTAATTTAGAATTAATTCGCTACCGACGTGAATAGTATGGAAAACTCGTTAATTCGGAATTAGCGAACTCGAGCCCGGGTTGTGTCGCGCGTCCACTCGGATTTTTAATCAAGTGGGGCCCACATGTCACATCACTTGTCACTTTAGTTACTTTTGGTGATGGGTTTTGGTGAGAATGATGATGACTTGCCTTACACACTTCCTAAACATGATGGCTTGATTAACTAATACCAAATGTTTGGTATATGATTATTAGATTTTTGAAATCAAAAACCAAGTCAACACAACTCACTTCATCACTCTCTCTCACGGTTTTCATCAAAAATTACACTATCCCTCTCATTTTCTCTCAATGCCGAGAGTTGCAAGGAAAAGATAGAAATTTTTGTGGCAAAAAAATTTCAAGAGCTAGCACTCAAAGGAATCATCCAATGTGATAGGGAAACCATCCCAATAGCTTGGAATCAAAGGACAAAGCTTAGAGCTTGGAGCTTAGATCTCATTCCCCACTTGGTGCTTGGCCGAAACTTGGAGAAGAAATTTTTAAATTTGACGCATCCATAAGCCGTTCATTGTAAGTATGATTCCACCATACTTCTTTATGTATTCACATGTTTTATGCTTAAATATGATCTTGGGAATGCCTTAGAAACCAACAGCGCACTAAATAGCAATGCATAAATAAATCAAGCAATAACATGCAGAAAGTAAATAACGGAATAATAAATGAGATGCGACCAAGGCCGAAATCTATATGGGACCTCGTATGCCCGATTGAACGTATTTCACATTCAATCAAGTATACCTCGTCTGGCGCGGCAAAACATCGTGGTAAAGGTAGCCTTTAGGAATTTCCCTCAAATGGAGGACCTTTAATCCAGCGTAATTAAGCCCATGTGCACTAAATAGCAATGGATAAATAAATCAAGCAATAACACGCAAAAATTAATTAACGGAATAATAAAAGAGATGCGACCAAGGCCGATATCTATATGGGACCTCGTATGCCCGATTAGACGTATTTCACATCCAACCCAGCGTACATCATCCAGCGCGGTAAAATATTGCGGTAAAGGCTTCCCGTAGGCATTTCCCTTGGATGGGGGACCTTTAATCCGACGTAATTAGCCAATGCGCACTAAATAACGATGCATAATGAAATAACATGCGAAAAGTAAATAACGGAATAATAAACCCAAACAATGAATAAACAAAAATTAAATAATAAAAATGAAACACGTGCGTGAATGTTTCTCAAGCGGTACGTGGAGTTGTATCCCAAGTACAGACCGTACTACCGTCCATTCGGATTCGGCTACGGAATTTATGTCTGGGTTTCCATCCGATATACCGCAAGAGATAACACGCAATCATTAACTCAACATAAATGAAAATATACGTAAAACATAATGATGCATGCGAGTGATCAACAATAAATAACTGAAAAGATAAATAATAAAGGGTGCCCCCAGGTCTTACCTTTTAAGTTTCTCCTCGGAAGTGCGTTACGTCGTCGCCGGAAGGGTTAATGCTCTGTAACTTTTCTGGTTTTCTGATTCGGTTTCGCTGCTGTTTTGCTTGCTGTTTTCTTCATCTTTCGTCGCTATTTTGAGACTGTTTTGCTACTATTTTCGGCACTATTCGGGGTTATTTTCGGTGATAAAGGCTAATGTTTTAAGGTTATGTTGGGCTGCTGTTTTGGTGATTTTTTTAGACTGGTTTTGGCTTTGTTGTATTCGGCTAAGGGGCTTATTACCGAGAGTAGCTGGTTCAGTTTGATTTGTGTATGGCTCTCGGTTGGGTCTAGTTGAAGTGTTATTGTTTGTTGTTGTTAACTGTTTTGTGTGAAGGGTGTTTGTGCGTGAATAGTTGTGAGGCACTATTTTGGCTTGTGGGGTGTGAGTGTTGTTCACGTGGATGGTTTGGTGTGTTTCTTGGTAAGGGACGTGTCTAAAAGCTATTATTTTGTTGTTTATGTCATCGGTGGAGGGCTTAGTTTTTTGTCTCGGTTTGGGTGGTTCTTTTGCTCGCGTTGAAGGGTTTTTTGGGGGCAGTTCTTTTGGCTCAGTAAAGAGGCTGATGTATGGCTTAATTTGATTATGGTTTGGTCGGTTGGTTTTGTTTACTTGTGATGGTTCGGTGGCTTGTCAGTTTGCTTATTGTTTGGTGGTGCCGAGAAGGGTCTTTGTGGTGAGGATTTATTTGTTTTCTTATGAGCAGTCGGTCAGGGCTTATTATTCTATTGTTAAGTGAGCAATGTGTGTGTGGTGAGGCCGGAGAGTGGAGAGAGGGTGAAGAGAGAGACGTGGGAAGCTTTTAGGGTTTGTCTTTTTTGTGGATGTCGAGAGTTTGGTGAGAGATGGAGAGGCCAATAGAAGAGGATTTTTCTTGTTTGATTTGTGTTGCCGATAGGTTGAGAGAGAGATGTGGTGTCGTGAATGAGAGTCCAGGAAGAGAGGCCCTAGGGTTGGAAAATGTCATCTTTTATAATGGTGCATGCTAGGGTTTCTCATGTGCGTGGGATTTCAAAACAAGGAAACAAAATCATACAATAAAGGGGTGCATTTGATTAATTTATTTAGGGAAAGAATATGTGTATTTTTGGTGGGGATTGGATTCTAAATTTTTAAGTTGGAAGGCGATTTGGGAGGGATTTTGGCATGTGTTTTGCATGTGTTTTAATTATTTTGGATTGGGCTTGGGCGGAATGGGTTTTTCAGGGTTGCGGGGGTTTTGGGCCGAGGTAAATATTTTAAAATAGGAATTGACTAAGCGAACCCGAGGCTAAAACTAGTGAGTTTAAATTTGGCAAGGTATTTATTTTTGAATTTTCCCTTCCAACGTCTGTTTCCCGCGACTTTCGTAACTTATCGGGTAGTGCCTCCGTACGAGGCTCATCATTGGGCTTTATGCAAAAATGCAGTGTCTACAATACCTAAGACATAAGAAGCTTCTCCCAGGATCTTCATAGAGAAATTCTTACAGAGGTAAGCTTAACGCCCTGCATCATCATCATTCCCAATGATTAGAATGTCATCAATATAGAGAACTAAGAATACCATCATCCTACCACTGGCCTTCTTATACAAACATGATTATTCCGAATTCTTGAGAAAACCAAACAATTTGATTATCTCGTCGAATCGAAGATTCAAACTTCGTGAAGCTTGTTTAAGTCCATAAATGAACTTGTTAAGCTTACATACTATGCCTGAGTTTTCGTTAGATACAAAACCTTCTGGTTGTTCCATATAGATTTCTTCATCAATAATCCATTTAGAAAAGTCATTTTGACATCCATTTGCCAAATCTCGTAATCATGGTAAGCAGCAATAGACAATAAAATCCTAATAGACTTTACCATCGCTACTAGCGAAAAAATTTCATCGTAGTCGACACCAGGTCGCTGCGTGTAATCTTTAGCTACCAGTCGGGCCTTAAAGGTTTCAACTTTTCCATCAGGCCCTCACTTTCTTTTGTAAATCGATTTACAACCGATAGGAACAATTTCTTCAGGAAGCTGAACCAAGTCCCAAACTTGATTCAGATGTATGGAGTCTAACTCTGATTTCATGGCCTTTTGCCACTTCACATAGTAGATGTCCAATATCCTTCTCTATAGGTATAAGGATCATTCACTTCAACTAAGAGAACATCGAGACTCATTTCTTGTATCAAGTACAAGCATTCAGGAGGTCTAGATACAATTTCGGACCTACGGAGTTGGGTAATGAAGGTTCTTCATCTATTTGAACTTCGAGTTCCTCCGGTGGTTCGTTGGTTTCAGGTTGTACTTATCAAGTTCAACATGTCTATGATTATCTCCTTCAGACAAAAACTCTATCTCTAGAAATTTTGCGAAGCGAGCTACGAACACATTTTGATGCTTGGAATCATAGAATAAATTGTAGGGGTTTTTAGGGGCTGAATCCGGTAACGCAGCGGAAGCGGTGGAAAATCATATTTTCCGATTTCAAAACTTTTTCTCGGTTTAATTAAATAAACATATTTATTTAATATTCCAATAATCAAATTATGAAATAAAATTCAATAAATCATATTTAGGTGAATTTACCAAATTACCCTTACTTGGTATTTTTGTCCATTTTAGTCCGAAATTTATCAAATCAATTTTGAATGATTCTAAATCATTTCTAAGATGAACTTAGCATGTTCAAACACAAACAAAACACAAAGCAACCAAAATTCCCAAATTTACTTCATTTGGCCGAGAGCCTCACTAAGGTTCCAAGTTGTGCATTTTGTCATTTCATGCTTCAAAACACATCAAGATGTAATCCAATCAACATGAAACTTTATATGCATCATATACACATCCAAATACACAACATATATGAAAATCCCCAAATTTGGAATTGGTCTTAACCCTAATTTTTCAAATTCTTCAAAATGAACAAATTAGACCAAATATTTTAAATCAATTACTTTAATCATCATTCTTTCATCCAATCCAAGTCTCAACACAATGAAACAACTCAAGATCAAATCTAGGTAGGTCATTTAAGAGTGGGTCAATAACTCTAGATTAGTAACATGGTTTCCAAAAACCTTAAAGAATAGTTATAACTACAATAGTTACAAGCTTTCTTCATCATACATGCTCAACACTTTCAACAAAATTTCCATCATCAAAAACACAAGAAATAAAGAAAAGAATAACTTAAGAACATCACAAGATGTTGCCTAGATCCTAAGGAACATTTCCTTTCTAATAGTAAGTTTGAAAAACTTACAAAATCCAAGCTTTTCTTTGGTTTCTTCTTTTCTTCCCACACTTGCTTTCTTGTGTTTCTTTAATGGAGTTTTTTTAAAGTGTATTAGGTTATCCAAATGAAAATCAAATGAAAACAATATATACTTGTGCACAAAAAACCCTATGGCCGAATTGCACAAGCATATACAACAAAATTAATTTCAATTTCATTTAACATTTCATTTAGTCAACTTGTTAAATATCTAAAAACACTTTATATTAGATATTTTAATTAAGTCAACAAAGGCAACTAATATCATTTACTTCAAATATCCTAATGTAAGATATTTATATTTTAATTTAATTAATTTAATCATTTAACAATTAAATAATCAATTAATTAATCAAATACAAATATATTAAATATATGTATAATATTTACATTAATATTAAAAACATATATTCATTTAGGATATAAGTCAAAAAACTCATTTTGACTATTAATTAATGTGTATTTAAATTAATCAAGTATTAAATGTAAATACACAATAATTAGGCAAATGACTATCTAGTCCCTTTTTGCACGTATCTTGCGTTTAACCTTTAAACGATTTTATAAATAATCAATATTATTTATTAATGTTGCTCTAGTGCTCTACGAGTATGTTTCATTATTGAGACTCTCTAGATTCAGGTATATTCGTCACGAAATCAAATTTTTGTGTCCATAATCTATCCACCTGTAGATTATGACGATCACGGATAATCTCGCTGAACCATACAGGTCGAGGTCATGGCAAATGTATAATTCCTCCGTCACAGGTATCTGGATAAATCTCAGAGATACAGATGTAAACATCAAATCTCTATGGGGATTATCCAGTCGATTATTCCATTAGCAATCTCTAAAAGAATGTTTAAAACTAGCTTCTAAACTTTACCACAGGCCGATGGTTTTATCTGATTGCTAATCATATGGACTACCTATGCTCTGATACACAGAACTGACGGATCCTGTCTTGATACACATAGGACACCCTGAGGATCTATCTACACCCAACGAACAGGCGGAGGTCTGATCTAAATAGATCGGTGACGTGACTGCCATCTAAGTGTAAAAGATGTCTCATGTGCCCACAATAGCATCTCAAGTCTAAGAATCACAAGTGCTACTCAACCCGAGAAGATTCTTATTGACGTTGGTGTACCATCCATTAAGAATCTTCGGTGAGTCGTTCAGTGTTTATCCGCTATAAACACCTACACGTCTATACTAGTCTCCAAGACTAATGGTTCATTGAGAAACCATTGGAATCATATATTCCAGTATACGACATGTACCGGTCTCAACGGGTTTACTTTACTGACCAAGTAGTGTAAACTTTGACCAGGAACAGTCTGAGAATGATAACGTCATGATACTACTCAATGTCCGTTGCGACGCTTTTGCAACATACCATGACTAATCATTCTAAGGTCAATACGTCTTACCATTTAATAAGATAGATTATATTATAGAAACTGCATATATTATTCATAATAATATGTTTTACAGAAGTATTCAAAAGAAATACAACCGGGAATTGGCGCTCTGAGCACCAACCCCAACAAAATCTCCCACTTGCTCTAGTGCCAATATCTATTGTATCTAATACCCATCGACTCCACGTGTTTATCAAACAACTTCGGAGGTATGGCTTTCGTCCGCGGGTCTGCTACATTATCTTCACTCGGTACCTTACACACGATAATATCCCCATATATCCCCTCGCGACACGATCTCTCGAATGATGTGGTACTTGCGTTCCACATGTTTCGACTTCTGATGCGCCCTCGGTTCCTTTGCTTGCTTAATGGCTCCAGTATTATCACAGTATAACGGAATCGCATTCTCGATACTTGGGATAACTCCCAATTCTGTGATAAAGTTCTTTATCCACACAGCCTCTTTTGCAGCTTCAGAAGCTGCAATATATTCCGCCTCAGTGGTGGAATCAGCTGTCGATCCCTGTTTGGAACTCTTCCAACAAACTGCACCTCCGTTAAGGGTAAGACAAATCCAGATGTAGACTTCTATCATCGGGATCCGATTGAAAATCGTAGTCTGTATACCCATTAACTTGCAGTTCGTTCCTCCTCCATAAATTATCAACTTATCCTAGTACCTTAAAGATACTTTAGGATATGTTTAATGGCCATCCATGGTCATTACCTGGATTGGACTGATATCGACTAGTTACGCTAACAGCGAACTAATATCAGCCTCGTACATAACATGGCATACATTATGCTACCCAAACACGAAGCATAAGGTTGGTTAGACATTCTAACCTTCTCATCTTCTGTTTGTGGACACATTTTCTTAGAAAGATGATCCCATGTCTGAACGGTATGTTTGCTGTCTTACACATTACCAAAACTATACCGTTCCAAGATCTTATCTATGTACGTTGATTGGGATAGCCCAATCAGCCTCCTTTTTCTATCTCTATAGAGTTTTATCCCTACATAGAAGCTTCTCCAGGTCCTTCATGGAGAAATTCTTACAGAGGTACGCTTTGACGCTTGTAACATACCTAAATCATTCCCAATGATTAGGATTTCATCAACATATAGGACTAAAAATACGACCATGCTCCCACTGGCCTTCTGATACACACAGGATTCTTCCAAATTCTTGAGAAAACCAGACGATCTAATAATCTCGTCAAATCGAAGATTCCAACTTCGTGAAGCTTGTTTAAGTCCATAAATGGACTTCTTAAGCTTACATACCATACCCGAGTTTCGCTGGATGCTAAACCTTCAGGCTGTTCCATATAGATTTCTTCATCAAGAAATCCTTTAGAAAAGCCGTTTTGACATCCATTTGCCAAATCTCGTAGTCATGATACGCAGCTATAGAAGCAAAATCCGGATAGACTTAAGCATTGCCACCGGCGAAAAGTTTTCATCGTAGTCGACGCCAGGTCGCTGCGTGTAACCTTTTGCTACCAGTCGGGCCTTGTAAGTTTCATCAACCTTACCGTCAGGCCCGCGCTTCCTCTTGTAAACCCATTTACAACCGATAGGAACAATTCCTTCGGGAAGCGGAATCAAGTCCCAAACTTGATTTTCATGCATTGAGTCTATCTCGGATTTCATGGCACTTTGCCATTTCACGGAGTCGATGTCCAACATCGATTCTCTATAGGTGAAAGGATCTGTCTCTTCAACTAAGAGAACATCCAGACTCTTTTCTTGTATCAAATACAAGCGTTCAGGAGGTCTAGATACCCTTTCAGACCTACGGAGTGTGTGTGTTGAAGGTCCTTCATCTACTTGAACTTCAGGTTCCTCCGTTGGTTCGTTGTTTTCAGGTTGGACTTCATCAAGCTCAACCTGTCTATGATTAACCACCTTCTGACAAAAATTCTACTTCTAGAAATTTTGCGAAGCGAGCTACGAACACATTTCGATGCTCGGTATCATAGAACAGATATCCTCTCGTATTCGAAGGATATCCAACAAACCTAAACTTTTGCCCTCTAGGCGAAAGCTTATCTTGCTGAGTCACCCTGACATAGGCAGGACAACCCAAACCTTAATATAATTAAGATTTGGTCTCCTACCGAACCATACTGATACGGAGTCGTAGGAACAGCTTTTGAAGGAATCTTGTTCAAAAGATGTGCGACTGTTAAGAGAGAGTAGCCCCATAAATAATAGGGCAAATCTGTGAAACTCAACATTGATCGGACCATATCCAATAAAGTCCTGATTTCTCCTCTCAGACACTCCATTGTGCTGTGGAGTACCTGGAGGAGTATATTGAGCGAGAATCCCATTCTCCTTCATATAATCCATGAACTCACCACTCATATATTCGCCGCCTCGATCTGATCGAAGGCATTTAATATATTACCAGTTGTTTTTTCTACTTCATTTCGGAACTCTTTGAACTTTTCAAAGGTTTCCGATTTATGTCTCATCAAATAGACATAACCATACCGTGACAGATCATCGGTAAAGGTAACGAAGTACGAATAACCACTGTGAGCAGTTTGACTTAGTGGACCACATACATCAGAATGTACGAGTTCCAGTAAGTTAATGGCACGGTGTCCACACCAGAAAATGGGGCTTTGGTCATCTTACCCTGAATACAGGATTCACAGTTGGATAGGATTCAATGGTAAGATCTGGTATCAAACCATTCCTAACCAATTGGGTAAGGCGTTTAACGCCAATGTGACCAAGTCTCATATGCCAAAGTTCAGTATTATTAATTACAGGTAAACTACGTTTATTAACTCCAGTATTAATATATCTTTTGAAGTTTGCAATGTATAATGACTATGCTGGTTTGGACAACAAAGGATCTGAATATTATTCTATCATATAAATACAAAGAACTGTTCTTAATATTAATACAAAAGCCTTCTGTATCCAATACAAAAAGTGATATAATATTAGCTACACATCCAGGTACAAAATGGCATTCATTTAACAAAAGTGTCACATTCGGCAATGAGATCTCGCATACTCCCACTGCAACTGCATCCAAAGAGTCTCCACTCCCGAACCGCAACTGCATCTCTCCAGGCTTCAGCTCCTACTTTCCTTCAGCACCTGCAACGAATTGCAAATGTGAATGGGACAAGCAGAATCTAAAATCCAGTTGGATGTAACGGCTTCTCACAAGCCAAAGATAAATCAATAACTGGAAAAATAAAAGTACCTGATGTAGATGCTCTGTCTCTCCTCAGCTGGGCGATGTAATCAGGACAGTTCCTTTTCCAATGCCCGACTTTGCCGCAGTGGTGGAATTTGTCTTCAGAAGCCCTTTTGGGCTTAGCAATCTCCGCCTGTTGTTGAGGACCAAAAGCCTTCTTCTTCTTCTTGCCTTTCTTGTTCTTTCCCTTGGACCATCCTTGGGAAGAAGCAGAAAGAGAAGTAGATCTAGGAGGGCAAGTCGGCAATCCCTTCTTAAAGTCCTCTTCTGCCGTGAGCAACATCCTATGCAGCTCGTGGTAGGTACAGACAGTCCCGTGCATTTTGAAGTACATCACGAACTGGCGAAATGAAGCTGGAAGTGAACCAAGAATGACACTCCTACCGAGAATGTCATTCAAGATGAGATTATGTTGCCTCAATTGATCGATCAAATCGATCATATGAAGAACATGTGGGCTAACACTTTGCCCCTCATCCAGACGCGCATGGAACAGTTCCATGGCGACTTTGTGAACAATCACTTGTTCTTGGTTCTCAAACGATTGTCTCAATCGCGTCATCATACTATAAGAATCTAGCATACCATAGTACTGTTGCTTGAGTTTCGGAGACAGTGAACTAAGGATGTATGATTTAACCCTTAATCATCATCCTTCCAAGTTTCAAAAACTTGGCGTTCCTCCCCTGAAGCATCCGTACCCACAGCAAGGGGCAACGGACCCTCAAGAACATATCCCAGCTTTTCGGAATCGAGGACAATCCTCAAATCCAATTCCCAGTCAGCGAAGTTCTCAGCGCCTTTCAGTTTGTTCGCATCAAGCATACGCGCAAACTGATTTGTGGATTGTGCCGCCATCGCCAATCTATCATATAGATCACGAAAAACGGTTAGCAGAAATTAAGCCGTTTTCATATAATATCAAAAGCATAAACTAGATCATGGATTTTTAATCTAAAAATGCCCCTCCCACTAAATCATGCAATACTGTAATCCCCAACAGAATACAAAGATTTAATAATTAAATTAAATACTAATAGTGAAAGTGGATCCCGATGAATATATTTCGGCTCACAGCAGAGGCACGGTCTCGCCTACGTATATTCATCAGGTAGACAACTCATTTGTCAATCACTCTAATGACTCCTGGGTTTCCGGTCCTGGTCGTTTCTCGTTGTCGCTGCGAAGGCAGGCCCACAAGGAGACGTACCAAGGTTAAACTCGTCAATGATAAACTCAAGTTACTTACGTAATCCTGACAGCTAGGGCACGTTCAGAATTCCGCTTTTACTTGAATTACCTAGTATCTGATATACATCCGGTATAAATAAATCTCTATCGGCTACACCCTCACAGCAGAGGCACGGTCTCGGATGTAGTCACAGAGAAGTATTCATAAACCGTATTGACAAGACGGACCACATAACATGCATCAAATACATAATTACATTAAAACCTTATTAATTAGGGATTTTCCGCTAAGTCATACACCCTATCACACCCTAATCTAACCAAATTAGATTATAATAAGCATGTATAAAGTCAAGAAAACATGATTAAACATTGATTTAATTAAAGCTAATCATTTTAGGGGGCCTAGAATCAGACTCGCTCTGATACCATTTTGTAGGGGTTTTTAGGGGCTGAATCCGGTAACGCAGCGGAAGCGGTGGAAAATCGTATTTTCCGATTTCAAAACTTTTTCTCGGATTAATTAAATAACATATTTATTTAATATTCCAATAATCAAATTATGAAATAAAATTCAATAAATCATATTTAGGAGTGAATTTACCAATTACCCTTACTTGGTATTTTTGTCCATTTTAGTCCGAAATTGATCAAATCAATTTTGAATGATTCTAAATCATTTCTAAGATGAACTTAGCATGTTCAAAACATCAAAACACCAAAGCAACCAAAATCCCCAATTTTACTTCATTTGGCCGAGAGCCTCACTAAGGTTCCATTTGGTGCACTTTGTCATTTCATGCTTCAAAACACATCAAGATGTAATCCAATCAACATGAAACTTTATATCATCATAACAACATCCAAATACACAACATAATGAAAATCCCCAAATTTGGAATTGGTCTTAAACCCTAATTTTTCAATTTCTTCAAATGACAAATTAGACCAAATATTTTAAATCAATTACTTTAATCATCATTCTTCCATCCAATCCAAGTCTCAACACAATGAAACAACTCAAGATCAAATCTAGGTCATTTAAGAGTGGGTCAATAACTCTAGATTAGCAACATGGTTTCCAAAACCTTAAAAGAATAGTTATAACTACAATAGTCAAGCTTTCTTCATCATCATGCTCAGCTCAACACTTTCAACAAAATTTCCATCATCAAAAACACAAGAAATAAAGAAAAGAATAACTTAAGAACATCACAAGATGTTGCCTAGATCCTAAGGAACAATTTCCTTTCTAATAGTAAGTTTGAAAAACTTACAAAATCCAAGCTTTTCTTTGGTTCTTCTTTTCTTCCTCACTTGCTTTTTTGTTTTCTTTAATGGAGTTTTTTTGAAGTGTATTAGGTTACCAAATGAAAATGAAATGAAAACAATATATACTTGTGCACAAAAACCCCTTGGCCGAATTTCACAAGCAATATACAAAAAATTAATTTCAATTTCATTTAACATTTCATTTAGTCAACTTGTTTAAATATCTAAAAACACTTTATTAGATATTTAATTAAGTCAACAAAGGCAACTAATCATCATTTACTCAAATATCCTAATGTAAGATATTTATATTTTAATTAATTTAATCATTTAACAATTAAATATCATTAATTAATCAAATACAAATATATTAAATATATGTATAATATTTACATTAAATATTAAAAACATATATTCATTTAGGATATAAGTCAAAAAACTCATTTTGACTATTAATTAATGTGTATTTAAATTAATCAAGTATTAAATGTAAATACACAATAATTAGGCAAATGACTATCTAGTCCCTTTAGCACGTATCTTGCGTTTAACCTTTAACGACTTTATAAATAATCAATATTATTTATTAATGTTGCTCTAGTGCTCTACGAGTATGTTTCATTATTGAGACTCTCTAGATTCAGGTATATCCGTCACGAAATCAAATTTCGTGTCCATAATCTATCCACCCGTAGATTATGACGATCACGGATAATCTCGCTGAACCATACAGGTCGAGGTCATGGCAAATGTATAATTCCTCCGTCACAGGTATCCGGATAAATCCCAGAGATATAGATGTAAACGTCAAATCTCTATGGGGATTATCCAGTCGACTATTCCATTAGCAATCTCTAAAAGAATGTTTAGAACTAGCTTCTAAACTTTACCACGGGCCCATGGTTTTATCTGATTGCTAATCATATGGACTACCTATGCTCTGATACACAGAACTGACGGATCCTATCTTGATACACATAGGACACCCTGAGGATCTATCTACACCCAACGAACAGGCGGAGGTCTGATCTAAATAGATCGGTGACGTGACTGCCATCTAAGTGTAGAAGATGTCTCATGTGCCCACAATGGCATCTCAAGTCTAAGAATCACAAGTGCTACTCAACCCGAGAAGATTCTTATTGACGTTGGTGTACCATCCATTAAGAATCTTCGGTGAGTCGTTCAGTTTTTATCCGCTATAAACACTACACGTCTATACTAGTCTCCAAGACTAATGGTTCATTGAGAAACCATTGGAATCATATATTCCAGTATACGACATGTACCGGTCTCAACGGGTTTACTTACTGACCAAGTAGTGTAAACCTTGACCAGGAACAGTCTGAGAATGACAACGTCATGATACTACTCAATGTCGTTGCGACGCTTTTGCAACAGTACCATGACTAATCATTCTAAGGTCATACGTCTTTACCATTTAATAAGATAGATTATATTATAGAAACTGCATATATTATTCAAATAATATTGTTTTACAGAAGTATTCAAAAGAAATACAACCGGGAATTGGCGCTCTG
The DNA here is from genome assembly GCA_019454045.1 of Zanthoxylum bungeanum. Taxonomy (NCBI): domain Eukaryota; kingdom Viridiplantae; phylum Streptophyta; class Magnoliopsida; order Sapindales; family Rutaceae; genus Zanthoxylum; species Zanthoxylum bungeanum. The sequence continues at coordinate 63,480 of SKCR01029379.1, read as the reverse complement.
AGCACCAACCCCAACATAAATTCCTTTCGTATTTGAAGACATCAACAAATCCTCAAACTTTACCCTCGAGCAAAAGCTTATTCTGCTGAGCCCTTGACATATGCAGGTAGCCCCAACACTAATATAATAAGATTCGATTTCCTACCGGTCTATATCTCATATGGAGTCATAGGAATAACTTTAGAAGGAATCTTATTCAAAAGATGGGCGGTAGTTAAAATAACATAACCCCATAAGTAATAGGGCAAATCTGTAAAACTCAATATAGATCAAACCATATCCAATAATGTCTGATTTCTCCTCTCTGATACTCCACTGTGTTGTGGAGTATCCGAATGAGTATATTAAGCTAGAATCCCATTCTCCTTTAAATACTCAGTAAACTCGCCACTCTTATATTCACCGCCTCGATCCGATCGAAGACATTTAATATATTGACCAATTTATTTTTCTACTTCATTTCAGAATTCTTTGAACTTTTCAAAGCTTTCCGATTTATGTTTCATCAGATAAACATAATCGTACCGTGACACATCATTGATAAAAGTAACAAAGTATGAAAAACCACTTTGAAAAGTCTGACTAATGGGACCACATACATCAGAATGTATGAGTTCCAATAAGTCAGTGGCTCGATGTACTACACCTGAAAATGGGGCTTTGGTCATTTTACCTCGAATGTAAGATTCACGGGTTGGATATGATTCAATGGTAAGATCCTGAATCAAACCATTCCTAACCAATTGAATTAGGCGTCTCACGCCTATATGACCTAACCTCATATGCCAGAGTTTAGTATTATTTATTTCAGATAGTTTACGTTTATTAATCCTAGTATTCAAGATATCTCGAGAAGTATGCAAAATATAATGACTATGCTCATTTAGACACTTAAGGATCTGAATATTATTTTGTCATATAAATACAAGAAACATTTCTTAATATTTACATGATATTCCTCCGTATCTAATACAAAAAGTGATGTAATATTAGCTACGCATCCTGGTATAACATAGCAGTAATTTAACAAAAGTCTCATACTGGCAAGGGAATCTCGCATAATCCCACTGCAACCGCATCCAGAGAGTCACCACTCCTGAATCGCAACTGCATCTCTCCAGATTTCAGCCATCTACTTTCCTTCAGCACATGCCGAATTAGAAATGTGAACAGGACAAGCAGAATCTAAAATCCAACTAGATGTAACAGCGTCACAAGCTAAGGAGATATCAATAACAAGAAAAATAAAAGCATCTGATGTCGATGCTTTTTCCTTCCGGATCTGGGCCAGGTAGTCTGGAAAATTCCTCTTCCAGTGCTTGATCTTAATGTAGTGGTGGAATTTGTCTTCAGAATCTCTCTTGGGCTTTGTTATCTTACCCTACGGAGGAACATTGAAACCCTTCTTTTTCTTTCCCCTTCGACTTGAAGTGGGAAGAAGCAGAAAGTGAAGTGGGTTTCAGAAAATGAGTCGACACTCCCTTCCTTAAATCCTCCTCCGGTGTCAGAAGCATCATATATAACTCATGGTAAGAATAATGAATCTCGTTCATGTTAAAGTACATCACAAACTTACGATATGACACCGGGAGTGAACCTATAGTGACAATAGAAGGAAATCACTTCACCTCAGTTGCTCGATCAGATCGATCAAATGAAGCACATGTGTGCTCACAGCCTGTCTCTCATCAAGTCTTGAATGAAACAGTTACATTGCGACTCTATGAACCAAGTCATGTTCTTGATTCATGAATGATTCCTGAAGTTGTATCATCATACTATATGCGTCAGGCATATCAAAATATTGCCTCATGAGTTTCGTAGCCAATGAACTGAGTATATATGATTTAATTTTTAAATCATCATCTTTCCATCTCTGGAAAGTCTCAAGTTCCTCTGAAGATGTATCCTCAGATACAGCAAGGGGCAAATAACCCTCTAACACATATCCTAATTTCTCAGACCCAAGGACAATCCTCAAATCTAAGTCCCAGTCTGTGAAGTTCTCAATGCCTTTGAACTTATTTTTATCAAGCATATGAGCAAAGGGGTTGGTTGAAGATGTCGCCATCGTAAATCTATCACATAGATAGCAAAAAGTGATTAACAGAAAAATAGTTTCAGATAATATCATAAAGCATTAAATAGATTATGGATTTTTTAATCTAAAAATGCCTCTCCCACTATTTAATGTCAAACTGTAATCCCCTATCAGAGTACAAAATATTCAATAATTAATTTAAATACAATAGTGAAAAGTGGACCCCATGAATATATTTCAACTCACAACTTTTGCACGTTCTCGCCTACGTAAATTCAATACGTAGACAACTCATTGTCAATCACTCACCAATGACTCCTGGGTTACGGTCCTGATCGTTTCTCATTGTGATAGTTTTGGCACGTTCACAATGAGGAGTACCAAGGTTAAACTTGTCAATGATAAATTTAAGATATTCGCTTAACCCTAATAGCTTTGGCACGTTCAGGATTCCGCTTTCCCGTGAATTCACCTAATATCATATATTTATCTGGTACAAATAAATTCCTACCGGCTATGTCCTCACAGATTTGGCACGATCTCAGATATAGTCGTAGAAAATTTTTCTATAAATCGTATTGACAAGACGGACCAAGAAACATATATCAAATACATATTAATTATTAAACCTTATTTTAAAGAGGGATTTTTGGCAAAAGATGTCATACATTTTATTTTAATCAATTAAATAAAATTCATGCATGCATAAAGTAAAGATTAGATTAAATATCAAATTTAAAGGGCTAATCATATCATGGGTTTAGAATCAGACTCGCTATGATACCATTTTGTTAGGGTTTTTAATGGTAATATCGGGTAACAGAGCGGAACGCGAAAAATCAAAATTTTCCGATTTCAATAATTTTCCTTGGTTAATTAAAATAAAGTAATTTATTCTAATTACTCAATACTCAAAAATTCAGTTTTTACCCAAAATCCAAAATTTGTCTCAAATTGCCGTGAGACCCTAATAGTTTATATTTTAATCATTTTAGTTCTAATTTATCAAATATAAGATTAGGTGATTTCTAATCACTACCAAAATGATTTATACATGTCATATACATCAATACACAACTAATACACAAAATCCTAATTTTCCTTGAAATTGCCGAGAGCTCCCTAAAGATTGGATTTTGTTCATTTTGATCCTAGTTTGTCAAAACAAGTATAGATGATTTCCAATCAATACCAAAATGTTTTTTTATATCTCATATACATTATAATACAACACATATATGAAAAGCCCCAATTTTGGTTGAGGTAAGAACCCTAATTTTCAAATTAACAAAAATTAATCAAAATTAATCCAATACAACACTTTAATCTAATCTCTACAATACCAAACAAGTCTCACCACTTTGAAACAACTCAAGAATAATTCAAGGTCATCAATGAGTGGCCTAACAATACTAGAATGACAACCAAGTCATCTAATGAATAAAATAGAGCTTATAAAAACTTAATAAGCTTTATTTGATAACATACATGCTAACACCTTTCATTCAAGCTTCCAACATCCTTATTACAAAACCAAAAGAGTAGAAAAATAACCAAGCATCAAATGTTGCAGCTAAGAACCATAGAACATTTTTTCTAGTTAATGACAAGTTGAAATTACTTACTAATCTTTAAGTTTCATTTGAATTTCTTCTTTGCTCTTCACTATTTCTCTCAAATTTTCTTTTTGTAATATTTGGAGGCTTAACCTTTTGTGAATCAAATGAAAAAACATAACCCTTAAATACCTAGGGTTGGCCGAATTTGAGAGAAAAAATAATATAGATATTTTCTAATTTTTCAAACAAAATAAAAAAGTCAAAACCAATTTGATAACCTTTTTCTTTAAATGCAAAAGACAAACATTTACACTTTAATCATTTCCAAATTTAAATATTAACTTAGATATTTTGTATTTCCATTACATTAATTATTTAACAATTAAATAATCAAAATTTACTTAAATATAAATATTTAAATATATGTATTATATTTACTTTAAATAATCCAAATACATATATTAATGATATATGTCAAATATCGTAATTTGACAATTAATTAATGTGTATTTAATAAAATCATATATTAAATACAAATACATATTAATTAGGAAATGACCGAAAGGCCCCTATGCATGTATCTTTCTTTTAACCGTTAAACGATTTATAAATAATCAATATTATTCATAAATATTACTCTAGTGCTCTACGAGTATATTTCATTAGTGAGACTCTCTAAGTTTAGGCATATCCATCACGAAATCCAATTCGTGTCCATAATCTACCCACCCGTAAATTATGATGACCACAGATAAACTCACTGAACCATACAGTTCGAGGTCATTGCATATGTATAATCCCTCTGTTAGAGGTATCTGGATTTTTCCAGAGATATAGATATAAACGTCATTTTTCTATAGATATAATCTCGTCGATGATTCTATTAGAAATCTCTTAATAACACTTAGAACTCACTTCTACAGTATACCACGGGCCTATAGATTTAACAGATTGCTAATCCCATATTGAATATTTAAGCTCTATACACAGAATTGATGGATCATTTCTTGAAACACGAGGATATCCTGAGGATCAATCCACACCCAACGAACAGACGGAAGTCTGACCTAAATAGGTCGGTGACGTGACTGCCATCAAAGTGTGGAGGATACCTCATATATCCACAGTTGTATATCAAGTCAAAGAATCATTATGCTACTCAACCCGAGAAGATTTTTATTGACGTTGGTGTACCATCCATTAAGAATCTTTGGTGAGTCATTCAGTATTTATCGTATATAAATACTTACATGTCTATACAAGCCTCCAAGACTCATGGTTCATTAAGCAACCATTGAAATCCAATAGTACAATATATGACACGTACCGGTCTCTACGGATTTACTTACTGACCAAGTGATGTAAACATTGACCAGGAACAATTCAAGAAATGATATTGTTATGATACAACTCAATGACAATCGCAACGTTTTTGCAACTATATCATAACCAATCATTCTAAGGTCATTTACATATTTACCATATATAAAGAGATGTTATATTATAGAAACTATTTATTTTATTCATAATAAAATATTTACAAAAAATTTACAAGGAAATACATAAGAAATTGGGCCTCCGAGTACAACCATAACAGAATCATCACTCAACATCAACAAAAACACAAAACATAATCCCCTCACACATCAAGCAAAACAGGCCAAAGGGCATAAAAACAACCCTTGAAGATTACAACTCATGCTAAAACATCTCTAAACACATGAACAAATATCATTCCTCTAGTAAGCTTATTCATGGAAAATGCTTCAATTAAGACTCAAAGGTTCATGACATGCAATTTTTGGGGGAACATAATTTCAATCATAATAAATTAAGGAAAATGAAGAAATTGGAGATAAGAGCTTACTTGTTTTGTTGATGACTTGAAATTGCAGCTTTTTCAAAGAATAAAGAAGGGAGACTAAAAAGAGAATAAAATAGAAGCAGAGAGTGAGGGAGAAGAGAAAACAATTTAGGGATTTTAATAACCTTTTGGTGTTGAAATTTGTTCATTTTAGCATCGAATTAGTTGACGCTAAAACATTGGCGGTTCATAAAAATTTTGGGAAATTTTTCAGGGAAATTTTATTTTTAAACTTTTAGCGTGGAAAATATAATCGACGCTAAAGAATAACTTCTAGCGTCGCAACTCTATAATCGATGCTAAAGGTTTTATTTAGCGTCGATTAAATATTCGACTCTAAAGTTTAATTAATTAATAATAATAATAATAATAAACATCATCTTTAGCATGAAATTTAATATCTTCATATAATAATAATCAATCATCCATTAATCAACCAACAACACAGAATAAATATAGATATACTAACTAGATTAGTCACTATAATCTTCGGCATTTGAGGATTTCTAGAAGGACTCGAACTCGTCTTTAGCTTCATCTTCAAACTCTTCTTCCTTTGCTACTTCCACGCTAACTTGATAATGGGTAATTATCTCAATGTTTTCTGTATTTTCTCGAGTTAGCGTGATATCTTCAGTAACTTGCATATTTGGTAAATGAAAGATCTGTTCAGGAACTTCAAAGTCGTCAGAGACTTGTTCTTCATAAGAAATTGGGACATTATATTTCCCATGTTTGTCCCAAATGCCATTATGTTGTAACTTTTCTACTACCATCCATCTATTTCCTAACTTTGGATCAGATATATACATCACAGATCGTGCTTGGGTACAAAAAATATATGGATCATTCTTATACCAATAACTTTGAACATTAATTGATGTTGGATGGTTATTAAATTGAATCCTCCTCTTTCTGGCAATTACTCAATATAAACCAATGCACACGTTGAGCTTCCTCCAGTGTTAGCAATTTGACACCTAACGATCCAAACGGTATGTAATTTTGACGGAACACTGTGATATCTTGCTTATTAGTTTCATCTCCATCGTAGTTTCTTATTCGACGGTTAAAAGGAGTTTCAATATTCTGTATGTATATCAAACAAAATGTTATTTCCTCACTGATTAGGACCGCCTCTGCTATTGAATCTTTAGGACGTCCTTTGTTTCTCTCATATTTTTTTTAACGTCCCAAAGCCCTGTAATTATTACATATAAATTTCATGATTAATAATTTTAACGTAAAATCAAATTTAAAAAATTAATATTTAATATTACCTCTCAATGGGGTATATCTATTTGTAATGGACATGACCTCCCATCCTAGCTTCGGATGGCAAATGCATGGCCAGATGTACTATCACATCAAAAATAATGGGTTGTAATATTCACCCATGCTTGCATAGGATGATCATGATTCCTCGCTCAAGATCATCAATAACAGATGTTGTTAATGTCCTTTGATATAATTATTAAAATAAGCCATATAGATGAAGTACGATGTCGTATACATTTGATAGTAGATAAGGTCGAATGCCAACAGGAAGGAGAATCTCAAGAAGCACATGACAATCGTGACTCTTTAACCCAGTTTTATCATCCCTAACCCAATGTCCAATATTCGATGCATAATCATCAAAAAATTTCACCATTTTCAGCCAATCATAAAATGATTTTCTCTCTGATTGAGTTAGCACGTAACTAGCAGGTGGCTTAATAAGACCACGAGGACTGGCCTGTAAGTGCAATTCACTACGAATTCTAAAGTCTTATAGGTCCAATCTAGCATTTTTAGTGTCTTTCATCTTACCCGGAATGTTGAATATTGTGCCCACCAAACTCTCGCATATATTTTATTTTCTATATGAATTACATCCAAATCATGTCGTAGACTCAGACTCCCCCTGTTGGAGTTCTACGGCCCCGAGGATCGAATAAAAAGCATAAAACACATGTGCGAATACAACGAGGGAGTTGCGGAATACTCACATCGATCGGTTGAGCGACGCGGCAACGAACATAAATTTTTCTGCCATCTGGACCTCTCGGCAGTGAGCTGCGACAGTCCTCCAAGAATCGGCCATTGTTGGTCCTTCGTCAAGCTCCAAGCTTTGTCAAATGATTCCAAGCTCATAGGTGGACTTCCCTATCACCTTCGCATGACTTCGTAGTGTGCTAGCACTCTCGATTTTGCCACAAAATCATGACTTTTTGCTTCCCTTTTCTTCCTAGGCTCTCGACAGAAACCAGAACCAGTGAAGAAGAAAAAGAGGCCAAATGGTCGAGAAAAAGAGATGATAAAAAGAGAGAGAGTGGTTTGTAATAGTTGGATTTTGTGTATCAAATACACTTAAATGAATTTCAAATTCATTTACCACACATTTGGCTTTACAAAAGTCAAACCATTAAAGCCCACAACCACTACATCAATCAATCAATGAATAGTGACTGGCGTCAATCACTCAAAGTAATAGAGTTTGCCAGATAATGAACCCTAATAATGCGACATGCATATGAAAATCTACTGAGAAGTTGCATCATAGGTATGCACACCGACATTCCATAATGTATGTAACTCCTCGATTAATGGTCTCAAGTAAATATTCATATCTTTACTAGGGGAACGTGGACCAGGGATAAGCAATGACATAAACATGAACGGATCCTTCATACATTTCCATATAGGTAAGTTATATGGAATAAAAATTATGGGCCACATGCTGTAAGAGTTGTATATATTCCCAAACGGGTTAAAACCATCGGAGGTGAGGCCTAACCTGACATTACATGAGTCTTCAACGAAACATGAGTACATATCATTAAATTCATTCCACTCGGTTCCATTCGTAGGATGTCTGAGTATGCCCTCTACACTGTTCTTCTTTTCATGATGTCACCTCATGTAAGTCGATGTGTGTCGTGACATGAACAACCTCTATAACATGGGCGTTAATGGGAAATATCGTAATATCCTTTGAAACACTTTCTTCCCAAGACTACGGACTTTGTACCAACTTTCACCACAGATCGGACAATATTCAAGTGATTCATACCCCATTCTCATATCACGCAATATTTTCTTTGCCTCGTCATACGATTTAGGCAATTCGCTGCCAACCGGTAATATTTGGCCAAGTAAGTCTAGCATCATATCAATACTTTTATTGGTCATTATGTTCATCACTTTAATGTGCAATAATTTCACAACGAAATTTAAGAACGATATCTCAGCACCTTCAAATTGTATTTTTGTGCCTTTTCAAGTAGTTGATTAATTTTTTTTTGATCATTTCCACCTAATGCTGGTATGTCACCGCCAACACGATGACTGATTTGTGGACCTTGTAAGTCGTGTAAAGAATCGATTATCTCATCGTGGTTGATTGTAACTACTTCACCCTTCACCGGAACCAATAAACCGTGATTGAGAATTATACTGCTCACCATGATAAATCCACGTATGGTAAGTTTGTGATATTCCCGGCATGTATAAATGATTCTCAATTTCATCTAAATGTTTCATTTTCCTAATCAAAAAATTTATACATGGACACCTAACACGACCTTTTGCATCATTGTGTTGCTTTGCCGATTCCATGAACTCATAAACTCCATTACGGTATTCAACAATCAATCTATCCACCGTGCTCATCCAATTTCTATCCATTTCAGCCAAATATCCACATATAAAAATATATTTATTAGACATTATATTAAACTCATCAACATCACTAATTTATTAATTATTTATTTAAGCATACACGTATTTAGTTAATTGATTATTTAATTGCAAAATAAACTAATCTATATATATGCATCATAATCAACTAACAACAAATTAATTCACTAAGACAATGTATATAATAAAGATAATTATAAAAAATTAAGACTCTAATTTTTGGGAAAGATTAAACATAAATTAATTAAGTGAGAGTACTGATTCAAATATAAGGAAAAATAAAGAGAGACGGAATAAAAATTACTTTATGAAAAATTATAGTTTTGTTGAAAATTTGTAGGAAAGTTGTGAGTGAACTTACAAAGGAGAGAATAAAATTGCAGAGGAGAAAAAAGCAGAGGGGGGAATAAGTGTTGTTGGTTCTGGATTTTAATAAATTTTTTGCTTCGAAGATACCTTATTCAACACTAAATGTTAAGCTTTTAGCGTCGAAATAAAATTTTGACGCTAATGGTAATGAGATTGTCAGTGGAGTTATCAGAAACCTTTAGCATCGAAAGTGATTTGCGACGTAAAAGTTGTAATTTTAGCATCGAAAATAAAATTTGACTCTAAAGGTAACGAGATTATCAGTGGGGTTGTCAGACACTGAAGGTACAACATTTTACGTCAAAAGAGTAATTTGATGCCAAATGTTAAACTTTTAGCGTCGAAAAAGAATTCGACGCTAAATGTAAATGTATAGTCGGTGGTGTTGTCAGAAACCTTTAGCGTCGTAATAATATCGACGATAAAAGTTTAATATTTTGCGTCAAAATTTTATTGGGACGCTAAAAGTTTAGCCTTTTGCGTCGAAATTTTATTTCGACGCTAAAAGTTTACTCTTTTGCGTCGAATAATAGAATCGACGCTAAAAGTTTACCCTTTTGCGTCGAATAATGTTATCGACACTAAAATTACTTATTAGCGTCGAAAATATTTTCGACGCTAAAGGTCCATTTGCTTGTAGTGTATGGATTTTTTGCATCGAAGTTCATTATCGACGCTAAAGGTTGTAACTTTTAGCGTCGAATATAGATAGTAACACTGAAAATTATGACATTTAGCGTCGCAACCTATATACGATGCTGAAGATTGATATTTAGCGTTGAAAAATTCATTGCGACGCTAAATGTCATAATTTTTAGCGCCGATTGTCCTTTGGCAATGCTAAATATTGTATTTTTAGCGTCGTTCTTCCTTACAAAGCAATATGTGTTACTTGTAGCGTCGCAAGGTTTTGACGACACAAAATATATATTTGACGATGATTTTTAAGACGACATTAAAACTATGGACGCTAACTATTTCTTGTAGTGTAGCGACTTTTTGTTCAACTATTAAGCCGTATTATATTTTCTGAGTTGAGGGACGCCATGCTTCAAATTCAAAGCAAATTGAGGGATTTTGCAACCTTCGTTGCTTTATATCGGACTCAGGTAAGCTATTTATTCTCGTCCAGGTGACATGTCACTGACATCTCTTTCCTCTATTTTTTTGGCACATATCGTAGTATCTCACTTTTCCTTGCATGTATATTTTTTTAATAGCATTTGGTTATGGAGGATGTGTCTCAGGAGGTGGAGCCCGGCATATGATATACCACCTCAACACCGAAAATTATATTATATGTCATCTTCTCACAGTAGGCGGGCTTCACAAAGTTTTGGGACCCGTCTGCTGTGAGAGAGATGACATATACACCCAGCACATAATATAATTTTTGGTGTTTCAGAGCCTTACGGTGGAATTGACAATTCCTTGGTCCGTAATGAAAATGAAGAACTGAAAGCTAAGTTGAAAGCATCAGAGGATCATTCGATGCAATGTAAAAAAAAAAATAAATATAATATAATTTTTGCTAAATGCATGCACTTCAAATATTGAATATTGGTTCCATTAATTTAAGAGAGATAATAACTTAAAATACTCATCAAATTTTTTTTAGCTATTATATACTAATATTACTTGAAAATCGAACTGTTATTTGTGTATATGATAAACAATATTTTTAAGGATCAAATTAAACTTAATTTTAATTTTGTAATATGAAATGAAATAATAATGACTTTAATTCGTTGTTGATCTGATTTTTATTTTGAGTTTTTTTTTCAACATATAAATTATGGTTGGTATTTATATGTAATTGAATCTCCGCCCTCAAGAAGTGTGACTTAGTGGTAAATGGTTTAAGATTTAGTTGTCAGATCTCGAGTTCAAGTACAAGAGGTGCATTTCTTAAAAGAGCTGGTAATAGTCGAGGATTTTACCTGCTCCGTTGAAGCCCAGCTCGGGTGATTTGGCAGCGGAATTTTCAATATTTCCAAAAAAAAATAATTAAATTTTCACCATTCATTACTATTGATTAATACACGTGTGGTAAAGGTTATAAAATAAAGGTTATAAAATATTTAATATAACTCAACTCAAAACTAAATTCGAATTCGAATAGCAATCACACCTATACACAAGTAGCCCAAGTTGTTTGACAACCAAGTTATGATACGTAACATAGTAATCAACAAAAATTAAATTCAAATAAAAGTATAAAGATCAAACATATGACTCCAAATATTATATATACACATTTTGTATTGTTTGTCAAAGGTCAGAATCGCTGGCTCTTTACATATATACCCACCTCTCTTCATCAAAAATTATATTATCTTCTTTTACAAACTTTGCTTTGCTTTCATCTTCAGAAACCATGAACCCTGCAAAGTTCCATGAAGATTTTGATTATCATCATCAACGTTCAAGGAATATGATCAGAGAGATCAACGGCCCTCGTCCATCTGCATTGAAGATCAACAAAGATTCTCTTGTCATTCACAAATTACCTTCTCCATCTAATTCATTGTTATTAGCACATAATAATCAACAGCAGCAGCAGCAGCAGCAAAAGTTACCGGTCATCATATATGATCTTTCACCAAAGGTTATTCATGCACAGCCTAGGGATTTCATGGCTTTGGTGCAAAAACTCACAGGACTTTCACGTTCTGGTGATGTTCATGATCATGAGACTGCAACAACACAAGCTATAGAAACTAACCAACGACATACTGGTTTCAGTTCCCAGCAGAGACCGCCCTGAATTTTTCAGGCTATAGACGAGTTTTTAAAATACGTGATCCTTTATCGATAAATGAAATCATTTTTTTTTGGCTTTTTTAGATTTGCGATCCTTAATTTTTGTGTTTGTATTTAATTTCAATATTAGGGAGATCCAAAAGTATACATCAAACGTGAAATTTGAGCTGATTCAATCCATTCTTTGTCCATCCCCAATAGCAATTTATTATTTTGTTTTTAATATTATTACATGGTGGTTCTGTTTTTGTTATTTTCAATATTAATCTTTGTGTCTATCATTTGATTAGTTTCTTTTAATGAATTTGGAAATTGTATTAAGTTTTTCATAATCTTATTTTGATAGCAATTCATGTTAAAATTTGTTTATATTTAAATTATTATCCAATAACTATCAATCATAATTTTTTTAAAAAATAAAAATTAATACAAAACTTAACTTAATACCTAATTCAATAACTCTTTTATTTTCTTCTTTCTTAAGTCTTTTGATTACATCTTGAGATTGAAAGACATCAGTAGAGCTTAAAGCCTTAGACCTTTAACCTAGTCATGAACAATAAAAGTTTAATTTATGTATAAAAGTTTAGAGATTAATTATATAGAATATTAATTTCATTCCCTTAGTCTTAGCAGCCCAACTTTTGACATTTTTATCAGCAACGCCAATACATTGATCTAAAGACAGCCCTCAAGAGTCGACTCAAATTTAAATGTAAACAAAAAATGGTTGACACTCACCATAAATTTGCTAATATAAAATTAAGAATTGAAGGGTATTCCTGAGGAACATACATGTGACGTGTCAAAGTATTATGAAATTAATAAATGCTGTTGTAATTATGCTTCAGAGCTTGCTAATTAATTCTCAACTAGTAATTGAGGTGCCAATGAGCCGGACTTGGTCAAGCTCAAGTTCAGGTCCAGTCATTTAGGTGAAGTCAGTACTCTTTTATGCACGATCTAATTTAGGTTGGACTTGAGCTCCGCTCAAATATTATATATATATATATATATATATATATATATATATATATATATATATATATATATAAAATTGAAATATCATGGCTACAAACTCTATTTTCTCAACCTAATTTTAATTTCAAAATTTATCTTTACAAATCCACAATCTAAATAAAAGACATACTCAATTAAATTCTAAAATAATTTAAAATAAATAATTTTTTTTCTTTGAAACGGACTTGGGCTTGGGCTCTTAAATACAAATTCAAGTCCAAGTCTGGCCCTATACGGACCCTAAAAAGAAAAGCCTAAATCTGGGCACATGATTTAAATCCACCAGAGGCTGATTTTTCTGCAATCCCCAACTAGCAATTGATGAAAAAGTAGCAACACCTCTAACTTCCTAAAAAAAACCAAAAAAAAAAACAAAAAACAAATAGAATATGTTGAATCTCACTTCAATTTTTTTCCCACCGGCAGTGTTATTTAATGTATTGACATGGTAGCTCCACCTCGATGCTTCGTCAAAAATGGAAAAATAATTATTATCTTTAAAAATAATCAATACTTATATATTAATAATAAATTTATTTATTATAGGAATTATATAAGATCGTTTTGGAGAATGACATTTCAAACCCATATTTCACACTATCGGACATAAATGATAGCCTATTTAGATATCTAACGCTCATTTTATTTCATAAACTTGTGTTGTTATATGTTTCATTTTCTTTAGTTTTGATGGATTATTTTGTGTATTAGTTGATATGGATTTGTTGTGAATAATTCATTTGATGCTTTTAGTTTTTTTTTGTGCCTCCTCGAGGCTGCCCACCTCACCTCATGCGAGAGACTGCCTCACACCACATATTAAGTTTTCGAATCTTGGATAAAATTCTATAAGTTTAACAAAGTTTTTTATGCATAAGTGAAAGTTTCAATATTTATTTATAAATTAGCTTATCCTTTTTTTTTGGGTTCAGATACGACCTCTATTGATTGTTATTGAGGATTTAGATATGGACCAAGGTAATCAAAGGTTTTCTTGTGAGTTCCAGCTGCATGCTACATGGGGAGGCTTCTTTCCAGAAGATCCAGCTGCCATGCATGAAGAGAAGTGCCATGCATGAGAGGATTGTCAACTTTCGGTGGAGTTGATTTTGGAGGAAACAAACAAGCCAACTTTAGGTGCTTCATTGTAGATATGTTGAAAATTTGAGCCAAACCTTGGCTATAAGTACAGAGCTCATTCTTGAGCTTAGTGCATCCCAAATTTGCAAGCTTCAAGTGTTAGAGAGCTTGGTAGAGTGTTAGAGAGTGAATATTTTTTGTAAAGTTCAATACTTGTAATTCTATTATTATAGTAATAGAGTTTCGGTTTTTCCTTAAAAAACACTCTAGAGTGATCAGAGAATAAAAAGAAGTTGTATCAGTAGCTTTGGTTATACATTGGGGGTGGTAAAACCGAAGAACGGAACTCTGTTCGGAAAATTTGGGTTTCGGGAAAGTTGTCAAAAATTAATTTTGAACATACCATCAACTAGTTCACGTCAAGACAAGCACGGTGATATTTTTCAGCGATCGAACGGAGGTCCACAGCAGCCACACGCACCGCATGCGCCAACTAGCAGCTTCTCCAAGCACGCCCACGCGCAAGCCGAAGGTTGAAGATGACCACGTCAGCGCCACGTCAGCACACAGTAAGTAGCCAAGTCATTGACACGTCATCCACCACCTCAGCACCACATGTCAGCCACGTCAGTAAGCTGGTCCCATTATAATGTATGAAATGACAATACCATTATAATGTATGAAATGAAAAATATAGTTATTTTACTAATAATTAAAAAAATATACGAATTGGATTGGCACTCCAAGCACCAACTCCATCAAACTCTCACTTGCTTAGTGCCAATCTGGATGGTATCGTAGTCCCATATCCTCCACATATTTATCTAATAACTTAGGAGGTAAGGCCTTTGTAAGCGGGTCTGCTATGTTGTCTTATCCTTGAACCTTCATGGCCACAATATCTTTTCGTTCAATTATCTCTCTAATTACGCAATATTTTCTTTCCACGTGTTTAGACTTGGAATGCGCCCTCGGCTCCTTAGCCTGCGCGATGGCTCATTTATTATCACAATATAACGGGATCGAATCCGCAATACTAGGCACAACGCCAAGTTCTGTGATAAAATTTCTAATCCAAACAGCTTCTTTAGCAGCTTCTAAAGCCGCTATAAATTCTGCCTCAGTGGTGGAATTAGCTGTTGAGCCTTGCTTTGAACAATGCCAACTAATTGCACCACCGTTAAGGGTAAATATGTATCCTGATGTAGATTTTCTATCATCTGGATCTCCCCGGAAGTCAGAGTATGTATAACCCTTAACTTGTAGCTCATCTTCTCCATATATCAGAAACTTATCCTTGGTGCCTTTAAGATATTTTAGGATATGTTTCACGGCTGTCCAATGATCATTACCTGGATCAGATTGATATCGGCTGGTCACACTGACTCCGAAACTGATGTCAGGTATAGTACATAACATAGCATACATTATGCTTCCAATACAAGAAGCATATGACAAGTTAGACATCCTAACTCTCTCTTCCTCAGTTTGAGGTGTCATTTTCTTCGAAAGATGTATGCAGTATCGGAAAGGTACATTTGTTGCCTTACAGTTGGTAAAACTGTACCTTTTTAACTTCTTGTCTATGTACGTCGATTGTGACAACCCTATAAGCTTCCTGAATCTATCTCGGTAGAGCCTTATACCTAGTATATAGGAAGCTTCACCCATATCTTTCATGGAGAAGTTCTTGCAAAGGTAGGCTTTCACACTTTGTATCATCCCTATATCATTTCCTATGATAAGAATGTCATCTACATACAAGACTAGGAAAACTATCATGCTCACACTAACTTTCTTATAAACATATGGTTCTTCCTCGTTTTTGATGAATCCAGATAATCTAATTATCTCATCAAAACGACGATTCCAACTTTGGGATGCCTGTTTAAGTCCATAAATAGACTTAAGTTAGAGAAGTGCTTAGAGAAGTTTTGGAAGATCTCTACAACATTTCCATTACGAGAAATCAAGATTGGATCTTGGAGTGAAGCTTGCTAGCATTGGAATCAAGATTGGATATTGGAGTCAAGCTTGCTAACTTTGGAATTTCTCCACAACTTTTCAAGAATGAGAAGTAGATTGGATCTTTGAATCAACCTTGTTAAATAAGTTTAATCTTCTGCAAAGGTTATGTTTTTCATTAGTGAGTTTTCATTACCGAGACATATAGTGATGAATTATGTATTAGATACATAATAACATGGCTTGATGTTGAAATTAGGCTAATTAATTGTGTTAGGATGTTTTGGAAGTATAAACACAATATGCTTGTAATTGGGTCAAAATATTTATATTAGACATATACATAAAATTAGAGTTTGGAACTCTAGATAATATCTTGGAGCAAAGACTACCACTCTAGAATCACTTGACCACATTTGGGTGACTTAGAATTTTTATGAGTCATTTCGTTATAGGATTTTATTTTAGTTTGTAATTTTAGTTTGTGTTTAAGTTTTTTTTTTTGAAATTAAAAAAAAATTAACATCAGGTGCAATTGCTCATTCAGCACATGCATGCGCTGAATGAAGAAATTACATGTATGCGCATGCGCTGAAGCGCATTTACGTGGCAATGCGGGTCTTGTCTTGTTTTATCCAGATATGGTTTTTAGGACTCTATTTTATCCTCTTTTTCCCCTAAACACTTGTAATGGATTATAGTATTTCATTAAAATATTTTAAAAATACACCCATGTTAGACCCATTTCTGTTGCTCGGGCCACCGATTCGACCATAGGGGTTCCACATCCGCCCTATGGTTATAACATGCATTAGTTTCATGATCATGGTCCACATGCAGTTTTCAGTTCATGCATATTCAAGTCACCATACATCATTTAAGCCATGACAGAAAACATATTATTTAGTCTATGACAGCTCCAGGTCAGTGTAACATCCCCAATCCGGGAAATGCTACCGGCATGGAATACGCCGTACTATTCCCCTACGCCTTTGAATTCTGACATCTGCTATTCATATCTCATGTATGGACTCATGCACGAGACCGATGCCCGACTCTATCTCATGAATGTTTATCATTTCTCTAACTAAATACTCAATTTCATTATACATCATAACTTAAGTGTTAAACATCTAACTCTTTACATGCATATATTATACTAGGCATATTATATGTTACACAACATTCTCTGACACTGTCTGATATGAACTTTGACTCGACCTGGTGGACTAAGACCCTCTAGTGACTGCATCAGTATCCATCCCATCGAGCTCATCCTCTGGGAATACCTGCAAAATAAGAAACTGAGAGTGGGGGTTAGACCATTTGTACGATCTAAGTGAGTGGATAGTTTTAAAATGAAAACATGAAATACTTGTTAGTGTCCTAGACATGGTAAAGATCTCTTAGCGTGATTATTGTGCGAATAAATCAAAGATAAGTTACGGAAATTACTTACATTGATCGGTTGAGATTTCAAAAATTTCGAAGGATGTAGAAGCTCCAAGCTTGTTCGTTGAGTTCTAAACTCGAGGGTAAGTTTCCCTATCACCTTGATTCACTCCATTAAGTGCTAGCTTGAACAAGATTTGAAAGAAAATTTGTCCTCCAAGAGAAGCAAGGTTTCGGCCAAACAAGGAAGAGGAGAAGAGAGAGTGTTTTTCATAATTTTGATTTTCCAAAAAATCTAATAACAAAGTCCACTTCAAAAGTTGTATATGCCTTTTTCAAAAAAGAAAAACAAAGTGTGTTGTACAAGTTAGCATTAAAAGCTCCCAACCACTTCCATCACTCAAGTGACTTGTTGATGTAAGTTGGTGGATCCCACACTTAAATTCAAAATTCAAGTTGGGTTGCTCAAAACACTTCGGGCTCGGGTTCGTTTAATACGATTAAATGAATTTTTCATTGCAACGTAATTAAATTCATTTTTATTA
Organism: Zanthoxylum bungeanum; assembly: GCA_019454045.1. Classification (NCBI taxonomy): domain Eukaryota; kingdom Viridiplantae; phylum Streptophyta; class Magnoliopsida; order Sapindales; family Rutaceae; genus Zanthoxylum; species Zanthoxylum bungeanum. Next base: position 45,201 of record SKCR01029379.1, on the reverse strand, counting down.
AATAATAATACCTCGTAAAATTATTACGGAATTCGCTTACGAATTAATTCCAAATTAATTCGTTCGCTTGAATTAAAATTCTATTTTAATTCCGCATTGAAATCCAATTTCAATTCATATATCCAATATATTATTTTAGCCCAAATTAAATAAATAAGAAAAAATCTAATTTAACTATTAAATTTATTTTACCGATTAAATCCAATTAATCGCGTTCTCTATTCTTCACGAATTAATCCCAGATTAATTTATGACGCAATTAATCCCGGATTAATTTTCTCTCTGTTAATTAATCCCGGATTAATTATTGCCGTAATTAATCCCGGATTAATTTTCTCTCTCATAATTAATCCCAGATCAATCATGTTCGAGTCAAATGTCATCGGTGAATCTTTGGGAAGCGACCCAAGAGATCCCTGGATATGTTGGCAGTAAATACGGTCATTGGACTATCCCAAAATGTGCGTACCCGATACCACGTTCTTACCGATTTACAAGACATGGTTGACTTCTAGTAAAGCACCGTGCCTACCCAATTCTCTAGAAATACTAAATGAAGAATATAAAATCTTTATCAGGCGTAGTATACGAAGTATTGCGTATTGTGATCCAGTATCGGATGTCACATGCTAGGTCTGGGGCTGGAATTATGTCTGCCCCGTACGAAGTATATATCGGATCACTAGCAACTAGTCTCTGTAATCGGATAATCATGACCTAATCATATTATCCCGATAGCTGCAGCATTTAAGAGTACCAGTTCTGTATCCCTGCGAGATCATCATCTCCATATGACTGAAGTGACACTTCCATCTTGACTTCACACCCAACACACTATAATTCTCAGTATACCAAGAAGAGGCGTACACAGAACCTGTTAAAGCTCCGGACGATCAAAACCAAAGTATACTGATTGTCGCAAGTATTAGCGATGCAAGTCTCAGGTTAAGACTATATACACCTACCCTGATTCGGATTCCCATAGACACATAGTCATACTACCAATGCGATTCCGATGGGTCTATCCAGAGCGAAGCTGTTCCCGATCCAACGGCTAACAGAACCTCATATCACACTTGCATAAGTATCCAATACTTAAATATATGAGAACTATATCGTTAAGCTTCCATAACGCGCACAAGTGTAATACTAGTCTATTCCGCATTATCGATGTCCAGTCTCGATAATACTACGACTAGGGATATTTAATGATTAAACTTTTCGTGGATTAATACTGTCTCATATCTTACTAATCCATAACTAATAGGGACTTTTATCATTTATATATCCAGGTAATCCAATTACAAAATGATAAAAGAGCAATTTCCTTTGTCACATAGTTAATTTTGTACAAGAACACCATGTCCTTTACAAATTAGTGATGCTATGGGTCATAATTGTCCAACAATACTTTATGAAAACTCATGTTTTAGAAATCAACTCGGATCTTTTCTGAAAACTTTTCTTTCCTGAAAGCAATTTTTCTTCTAGAAACCTTTGTAAAAGTCTTTCCTGAAAGTATCTAATAAAACTACTGTTTCTGAAAATTTTTCTTTCTGGAAAACTTTTCTCTAAAAACTGTTTCTAAAATATGTATCTGTAAACGCTTCTCTGAAATTTATTTTCTAAAATCTGATATCTGTCTTTGGAAAACCTAACGCATGGGCATTACATATCGTTATCCCCTCATACGCCTAACTAGAGCAAGGAATGCAAATCCCTGACATTGAGGCATTGTGTATTGCCGTCCCCCAAAGCATGCCATTCATATCCCTGAAACTAGTGGTCTTGGGGCGTTATGTATCGTCATCCCCCAAGCCACTGAACTAGAACTAGGGGTGCAGATCTATGCTACCATCCAAGCTCTAAATCAAGGATATAGGGGCATCTGTCATCCCTAGTCCTGAACTAGGATCTGAGGGCGTTACGTATCACCGTCCCCTCATTCCTCTACATGTGAACATGTCATCCGTCAATTCCATGTCTATATCAAGTTACATACTGAGTGGATTTTTCCCCCATGCCTCAAAAAATCATACGACCATGCTTTGAAAACATTTCTTTTCCAAACATATCTTAAAACATGATCTTTCATAAAATCACTGCAATAATAATCAACTAACGCCCTAGAATCGTAAAAAGAAAAAATAATTCTGATATGGAAAATAACATAATATTAGTCAACTTTAAAGAAGAATGTCCACTCACTGATTTGGATCTGGCTGGTGGTACCTTGCCGTTTGTCGAAGGGAATTTCGGTTCCTACGAGGATCTAAAAATCGGTAACTTGGTTAGACTATGAATCTGGGGACATGTTTTGGAACTAGATTAAGTCTCTTATTTCCATTGTTCTGTCATTGTCTAATGGCGTAAAATACGTAAAACGTGTCACAATATATAATATGATATGATACAAAACCCATAGGGTGGTCTCTAATCTTTAAAGTTAAAAATGAAAAGGGATAAAAAATTGTATGCCTTGTGTCGCGACGCCAAGTCTGGCGCGTCGCGACGCGCATGAAAAAAGAACCAAACAAAGGACATGCTATGTATCGCGTCGCGATGCCAGACTCTTTACATCGCGATGTGAACCAGATTAGAGTCGAGAACAAGGCTTTTATTTTGAACGTGTCACGACGCTGAATGATTAACGTCGTGACGTGAACCCCGCTGTTCCAGGCTCGCGGCCCGGTCGGGAGTACAGAGTAGGCCACGAGGGACTAAACTGGAGAAATAACATGGAGTCGCCACCCGGTGTGAACCGGGAAAATGATTTAAGGCCTCACTCACCCCTCGCAAGGGAAGACCTTAAACCGTTGGGTTTGGAACGGTCCCTTACTTATGCCACTTGTAATGATATGATTGTGCAATATCTTAACCGAATCTTCGCATCATATATGTTCAAGAATAACCCAAATCTAGTTCGCATTCATGAAAATAAATCCTACGTCTAAATTTGCATGCTTTAAAAGTAAGTCATCATAACGGCAAACATACGATATCACATCATGATCTCATATGCATATTGAATTATCAAGCACGAAAAATAGATAACAATCTAAACATAAACGTAAATTAAACCCCTATTGCGAAAGAAAACAACTAAATCATGCATAAAGAAATAACATAATCATACTTAAAAGATAAATAACATACTGGACTAAATCATGCTAAAAAGATAAATAATCTACTAGACTAAATCATGCTCGAATACAAGGTTGGATGAAACGAAATATGTGTGTCTCTCAAGTGGTACATGGCATTGTATCCTGAGTGCAAACCGCAATACCGTCCATTCGGATTCGGCTACGGAATTTACGTCCGAGTTTCCATCTGATATACCGCAAGAGAGAACACATATTCCGTTCATCCGGAAATCACATCATGCACCAATCCATAATACTCATGCGAAATGAAGTAATAAAAAAAATAAAAAAAATAAAGGATAATAAATAAAAGGGGTGCCCTCAGGTCTAACCTCTTAAGTCGTCTCTCGGAAGTGCATTACACGGCCGTCGAAAGGTTGATGCTCCGCAACTCCTCTGATTCACTGGTTCAACGTTTTCCTTCGCTGTTTGGGCTGCTGTTTCTGGTCACGGTTTGGCTTACTATTTTACGGTGAATTGGGTGCAGTTTAATGGACTATTTTACGGTAAATTCAGTGCAGTTTGGTCTTTGTTTAGGGTCGATATTTGGGGGTGTGTTTGTTGAAATTGTTTGGTGGGTTTAGTTTAGGGTGTTTGTAGCGTTTGTGATATGGGGCTGTTGTTGGAAGTTGGCATGAGTGAAGCAGTTTAGCGTGAAGTGGGCGTGCGTTGGGTTGTGTTGTGAAGGTGGCTGGATGTGACTGGGCTTGGTTTTGTCGTGATTAGGTGAGAGTTGATTTATGTTCGTGGGATAGTTACTTTGGCTTAGGTCTAGTGAGGAGTGGTTGTCTGAATAGGCTGTGTTTCACCGTGTATGCGAAGGCAGTGAACATGGCTTGTGATTTGTGATAGTGAGTGAAGGTGAAGGGTGTGAGAGGAACGTGCTACTTTTTTGAAAAGAGGAGTTGTTGCGTTGTTGTTTATTGAGGGGCAGGTTGACGAGAGAGAAAAAGGGCTTTGAACATACAAAAGTACATACATGAAAAATACTATAACACGAAGTGTTATCGACCAATTAAACATACACACATGCACACATATCACATAACACAAATTCATCGAATGATTTCTCATACAAAAGTACATACATGAAAAATACTCCAAGTCATCATCAAAATACTCATATACTCGCATATATTTCAATCATATGAATACACATAACTACAATTCAAATACTAAATCTTTAACAATCCTTATTCTTTCGTTTATCGATCAACACACTCAGTTTCTGAATTTCTATTTGGTAACATCTTGGTACCGAAATTTATCCATTAACCATTTCATTCAGGAAAGACTTAGCTTATTCTCATTTCTTATCACATTTAACCATAATTCGAATGTATTAGTCAATAATAAACTTATTCAAATAACATACACATACATATGCTAATACAAATTCAGAAACCATAACTTGTTCCCTTTATCGATCTTATATACTCAAATCATACATCTCTTCATCTCATACATATACAAATACGTGTCCATATACATATACATATACATATGCATACTATTATGGGTTCATACACTGACGTACATGAATTCATACATGTAGATATTAACATCATCTAACATCTTACTTCATATCACTAACATAAACATCCATACATGTGGTGGTCATCGCTATATGTATTTAAACATAAAGCAACAATTCAAGTACTCATCGCATGGGTTGCGTACCTGGCTTCGCGAGCGCTCCAGATCATAGTTAAATCTGTCAAAATAAATGGTGAAACGTTATTAGAATCGCGACTTTCATAATTCTCGACTTAACTATAACAAAACTCCATATATTTCCGAAACAACCAGAACAAGTCTGATTCTAATGTTTTTAGTTCCATTATTCTTAAAACATCATTACAACCTAATTCATCCCACCAGTTAACTTAAATCTTTGATTTATGCATTTTGGAAAATCTTTCGCAAACGCTACATAAGGGTCCTCAACCCTCCCAACCTACCCAGATTTATCCAAATCTCATTGTATCATCATATATGACTCATGCCTGTCATTACACTCAAAAACAAATCAATACACATAAAATCCATTTTTACCAGAAACTTACATAATCTACCGTATTGATCCAATTAGTTTCGTTTTCACCAATATTCTACCATATATACATATTAAATATATTCATGCTCAAAAAATTCAATTTAAATCATTAATCTACTCTATGAAGATACTGGAAATATTCGAATATATAACATGTAACGACCGGTAATCTTGATTACTGTTACGTTACGAGACGAGTGTCGCATAATATAAATTATGTATGGATACATATACACTCATTAAATGACCTTGGGTATAATCGGTATATTCCTCAAAGTTTTGATATGAAATTGTATGATATACCACTCCGAACAGACCATGGTATTTGGGCTATAACAATCTCATATGAACTCTAATTTTTTATGAATTTTATATCTTCGGAAATTGAGATCGAGACCTACAACTTCCGCATTAAATTGTTTTCCAAATTCGAACCAGAAACAGTTCAAAACGCAAGTCACAAAATCTTGATGAATAGTGTCACAGACCCATCTAGAAAAATCTCAAACTTTCTCAACTTTTTCAAACTTTTCTTCATTAATACAAATTACAAATAGCCCATAGTATAAAAAAGGGGAACTATTTGAGCATCCCTAAGATTGGAAGAGAAATAAGAAAAACGTGAGGGATGATGAAGAGAGAAAGAAGAAAGAAAAGAGAGAAGAATGAAGAAGAAGAATCAAAGAAGAGAAACATATACCAAATCTACATCAGTTAAGAGGAAGGTTGGCTACAATTGAGAGCTTAGAAAGTAAAGAAAATCAAGAAGAATAAGGTAAAGAAACTTGACCCAAAACTTGGTTTGTTAGATTTTGAAAGTATGATGATAGAATAGGGCTATTGGCATGTTAGGGATTGCATTTTGGTGATTTATATGTAAAGAAATTGGTTGTAGAATTGAGTATCCAAGTTTTATAAATCTTAAGGGTTTAGCCAAGAATAAGAATAATGAGATTAAAGAATTGTTTAAGGATGATAAATTGGTGTTAAATATGTGAAGCTGAAGTTTAAATGATATGGATTGTGTGTTGGTTTTAGTATAGAAATATTGATGATGCTAGATGATGAGAAGTAAATGTTGAAGACCTGAAAAATAGGTTCACGTCGCGATGCCCAAGGGGTCCGCATCACGACTCGTACTGGGGAATTGGTGCAGATTTGATTCAGGATTTCCCACGTCGCGACGCGTAGGGACTTGCGTCGCGATGCGTATTAAAAGTTTTCATGAACTCGTTTATGGATTTGTGCGTGTCGTGATGCAAAGACCAGAATTTCCCCAAATATTTTTAATTCATTCCAGCTTCACCCTAGCGTGTTAGAGGTCACGCCAAAGGTCTCGTATCAGTTCGTATATATACATTATGTCATGATAAATGCATGATACGTAGTGAAGTGTTAACGAGTACTTGAATAGATAAATTAGCCTAATCCTGAAACTTCTCGCATTCCATCTTCAAATCAAAATTATTAATTATAGATCATCGCAGGAACCACAAATTTCTTCAGCGAAGTGAAGTAAGGCTAGCGGGACTTCAAATCAGCGACTGGACCTTTCTTTTCAAAGTTGATTTTATTTAAATGTTTGACTCAAGACTTATTTTTGAGCATTTTCGGGCGGTAGCCAGACTTTTCACCAGATGTTTTAAGAAATAATATGTTTCTAAAAGATAATCTTTCTTATATGTTGAGTTTTTGAAAGAATGATTTAGAACTTGAGTTTTATGTTTTCGAGGCATGGGGGAAAAACCCACCTCAGTATATAACTTTTCATAGATATGGAATTGATGGAGAGAACATGTGCACATGTAAAGGATGGGGGTATGGCTCTTAGTTCAAGACTAGGGATGACATATGCCCCTAGATCTTAGATTCAGAGCTTAGAGGGTAGCATAGATCTGCACCCTCATTTCTAGTTCAGTGGCTTGGGGGACGGTGATACGTAACGCCCCAAGACTACTAGTTTTAGGGACAAGTAGTGGCATGCTTTGGGGGATGGCGATACGTAACGCCCCAATGTCATGGTTTTGCACTTTTGGCTCTAGTTAGGCGTATGGGGGACGGCGATACGTAAGGACCCCATGCGTCTGGTTTTCAGAGATAATTTTCAGAAACAGATATTTCAAAATTAATTTTCAGAGACAGATTTTCAGAATAGATAGTTACAGAGAAGTTTTCTAGAAATACAGTTTTCAGAAAAAGCAGATTTTAGAAAAGTTTTCAGAAAAAAAAAGTTGTTTTCAGTTAATGAAAGAGATTTCAGAAAGGATAATTTGAGAATACTTGGGTTTTAGAACCATGTACTTTCAAAAGCATTTTAGTACCGATTTTTAAAACTATCCACTGACTTAGATTGTTCAAATGATCTAACCCCTCACTCACAGTTTCTTTGTTTAAGCACTGCTTTTTTGTATATAAATCCCGATGATGAGTCTCATTTGGAGGCACTACCTTTTAAGTCGCGGAAGCCGCAGGAAACGGACGTCGGAAGGGAAAAGATGGAAATCAGTACTTTGTGGAATTTGACTCGCTTGTTTAGCTTCGGTTCGCTGGTGGACCTCCGTTTTAAAGCACCTTTAGCCTAAAAAACCCCCAAACACTTAACCTTGGCCCAAAATCCCACATCTAGCCCTCATGCATTAATCCAAGCCCATCTCACCCAAGCCCAATCCAAAAAATTAAAACATTTAAAACACATGTCACAAATTAAATTAATTTAACTTAAGTTAATTGAAATTAAATTAAACCAATTAAATTAAATAATTAAATCAAATTAAAAGCTAATTAAATTAAACCAATTAAAATAAATCTAAATTAAATTAAACATTAACTAAATAAAATATTAATTAATTGATATACCAAATTAAATAAGACATAAAATATAATTATACCAAATTAAAATATTGTAACTTCCTAACTAAAATATTATATACTAAATTAAAGAAATATTATGCCTGATTAAAATCAATCATAACAAATTAAATATATTGTATTCATAATCTAAACCAATCAAATATTCAACCTTCCTAATTCACCAAAATTTGCCCCCCAATCAAATATATATTTTTCTTTTGTGACACTAATTAGATATACAAATCCCTATCCATGCAAACCCTAATTGACGACTATAAAACACACACTAAATCAACCCTATCTATGTCACACAAAAAAATAAACGCAAAAAATATAAACAACACAACTTCAACCTATCTCTCTCACACGGCCAAAAGCACACACTGCCTCACGTCCCGTAGCCCTCAATCTCTCAAAAACCTACACTCACAGACCCCACGTTGAAGCCACAAATACTCACCAAAGCCTTTATATTGTTCACGTAAGCCAAAGCCATTTGCCCCATAAGCAACCAACTTCAGCACTCACGCCTCACGCTGCAAATTCCCTCACTGCCACCTAGCCTTCCACCAACTACACAACCATCAGCCTATACACCTCTCGGCAACCACCCCACGCCTCACACTACAAATTTCCCTAATTTACGCCCATCACAAGAAAAAAGAAGCAAATAATTTCCAACCCCCTCTCCAAGCTCTCCATTCACGTATATTACACAAAAAATATAACAAATTTCTCTTCATCTCCTTCCCTTTCTTGACCGAAAAACACAGCCCCATAAGCCTCTCTCATATCACCGAAAAATACACCAATACAGCAGCCCTTCGTACGTCAAAAACACAGCCCTATAAGCCTCCCTATATCACTGAAACAACAGCCTCGTAAACCTCCCTGTAGTACCGAAAAACTGCACTCCTATTAGCCCTCAAAGAGTCCCTAAAATCCCTAAACCAGTAACATAAAAACTGCACTTATAACCCTTAAATAATCACACAAAAACTGCACTTAAAACCCACAAAAAAACACCCAAAACAGTCCCCTATACACCTGAAACAGTGACCAGTAATACAACAGCGAAATCGCGAGGGGAAACAGCAGCAAAAAGGAGTCAAAACAGTTGCTTGAGCAGCGAAACAGCGAGGTAAAACGCAAACCAGTGAACCAGAAAAGTTGCGGTGGTGGTAGCCCTTCCGACGGCCGTGAAACGTGAGTTCGAAAGTCGACATAAAATGTTAGACATGAGGGGTTTTCCACATTCGTTTTCTGTTTTATTTGTATTATTTATTGAGTATTGCTTGCATGATTGTTATGATGAAATGCATGTTGTGGCCCTTGAGTAGATAAATATGCATGGACTATGAGATTGTATGTTATGGCCCTTGAGTAGATAAATATGCATGGATTATGAGATATCGTATGTTTTGGGTTTGGAATAAAATGAGAGATGTGTCAACGCTCGCGGTATATCGGATGGAAACCCAGACATAAATTTCATAGCCGATTCCGAATGGACGGTAGTATGATCTGATACAACTCACGTACCGCTTGAGTAAACAACACTTTCTTTTGCTTTCTTTTGCTTTGATTTATTTATTTTTCATCAATTGAATTCCGAAAATTATTTCTATGCATGATACAATCGAGCGCATGGGCTTAGTAAGTCGGATTAAGGTCCCCTATTTGGAGGGGTTAAAATCCTTTACCGTAATGCTTTGCCGCGCCGGTTGATGTGTGTTCGGTTGGATAAGATATGTTCATCGGGCATATTAAGTTTTGATGTGATTGCCTTTATTTTGGTATGTATGATACAATCGAGCGCATGGGCTTAGTAAGTCGGATTAAAGGTCCCCTATTTGGAGGGGTTAAAATCCTTTACCACAATGCTTTGCCGCGCCGGTTGATGTGTGTTCGGTTGGATATAAGATATGTTCAATCGGACATACTAAGTTTGATATGACTGTCTTTATTTTTGTATGCATGATATGATCGAGCGCATGGGCTTAGTAAGTTGGATTAAAGATCCCCTATTTGGAGGGGGTTGTTAAAATCCTTTACCATGATACTTTGCCGCACCGGTTGATATATGCTCGGTTGAATAAAGATTGTGTTCAATCGGGTATACGAAATTCATATGGTTATCTTTATCTTTGTATGCATTGTAACGAAAGGCGCATGGGCTTATTGTGTTGGGATAAAAGGTTCTCCATTTGAGAAGAAAAGCCTAAAAGGCTACCTTTACCACGATATTTGTCGTGTCTTTCATCCATTGATTGCATCGTCTATCCCTGTCTTGGCTCGACCTATTGTCATTGGTATAACCCAATTCTCAGCCCTTGCTTCAGCCACTAACTAGCCAACAAATAACCCTAATAAACCCTCTTTTTTTTTCTCTCCCTGAACCCTCGGCAACTCACCATATTATAAACCCATTCACCATGCACGTAACTGACCCCCTCATGCTCACGATAAACTCCCCTTCTCAACTTACTGCCTTCACGCCCACTGAACACAACCCACAAACCCCAACACACAGCTCGCCCCCACGTACCTAAACACGGCCATAATCCCCCACGTGAGTAGCCCTCACTCTTTCGCACAAAGAACACATCACACCAGCCCGCGCCATAAGCCTCTCGCCACATAGCACCTCACGGCCTCACGTAAGCCAATTCACGCCAATTGCCTTAAACATGCCCACTGACCTGCACGCATAAAACCCTAAACTGAACCCTTCATGCGACAGCCCCTTGCACTCACGCACACACTCACAACTCTCACATAAAGCAAACTATACCATTCATGCATGTATTATGAAATCCCATATAGTCATTCTTATCTTTGTACGCATCATAGTGAAAAGCATGTTTATCTCATTGGTTACATCACTTACCTTCGTCTTGGTTCAACGTATCGTATTACAATTCATATATCTATGTCATGATAGCATTTGAGTATTATTTCTTGTGGTATATCGGATGGAAACCCATACATAAATTCGTAGCTGATTCCGAATGGACGGTAGTGCAGTCTGTACTTAGGATACAATTCCACGTACCACTTGGAAAAGTGCTCATATGTGTGCTTGTGTGGTTAGTGTGTGTGCCTGTGTCTTTCGTGAATATAATATGCCAATGAAGTTGTATGTTCGTTGCTACTTTGATGTACTTTCAAGCATGCAATCTTAGATGTGAAATATATGTAAATTTAGGTGTAAGTTTTATCTTGTACATTGAATTTAGAAGCATGATACTCTTGGAAATAAGTGTTACTTAAACTTGATTAAATTATTACATAAATCCTTTCATTACAAGTGACATAAGTAAGGGACCATTCCGAACCCAACGGTTTGAGGTCTTCCTTGCGAGGGGTGTGGTGCGCCTTAAATCTCATTTTCCGGTTCACACCAGGGGGTGGCGACTCCATTATTCTCCGGTTTAGTCCCTCGTGGCTACTCCGTACTCTCGACCAGGCCGCAAGCCCGGGACAGCATGCGTCATCCAGTTCCTGTGTCCCACAGTCTGGCGACTCCACTGGGGATAGAGAATCGGCCCTGAAATATTTTATTGTAATGTTTGGATTTATGTTCTAATTGACCGTGTCTATAGTGGATGAAATGAGGGTTTAATCAAAGGCATTTTGAGGCTAGGTAATGGTTTGGTGTCTTCCTTCACTCACTACCTTTCTAGAAGGAAAAGCTGTAAAGGCACCTAGATAGCCATCTACTCGTAGCCTATTGTGATGGACTAATTTGGAGGACTCGTTGTTTATTCTTGACACCAAGTGATAAGAGCCTAAGAGGCTTGGGTATTTAAGTGAGCCTCGCTCCACCCTCCCTCTGGGGAATCTACAACGGGAAATCCATTTGACAGTCAGTCACACACCATAGCTCATTGGCACATACCTTACTATATAAAAAAAGGGTGCGCTCACTTGGCCGCTCGAACCCTTGATTGGGGAGACCTAGTTGTGGGCCATCCTTCGCCGGTGAGAGCCTTTGTCTACACTCTTGCGAACCCACCCATAGACCGGAGTTGTATGGTTAAAGTAACAATTATTTCCTTGAGTATGTGCTTGTAGACCATCCTCATTTGGATGCAGTTGCACTATTGTCAGAAATGCAAACTTGCTGGGCCATTTAAACTGGGGCGAGTTCGTACCTTATGACCATTAGGCCCAAAGCTTCTGAAATGTTGATGGGCCATTCTGTAGAAATCATTGTTTGCATTATCTTTATTTTATGCTTGTGTTTGGGAACATCGTCGTTTGGATCCATTTGGACCATTTGTCATGGGATATGGGCTTGTTGGGCCATTTAAACTGGGACAAGAACGTATTTTATGACGATTGGGGCAAAGGCTTCTAAGTGTTGATGGGCCACTTTGTGCTTGTGTTCGGAACATTACCATTTGGATTTAGTTGGGCTCCTTGCCATGAGATGTGAACTCGTTGGGCCATTTAAACTGGGGCGAGTTCACTCCTATGACAGTTAGCCCAAAAGCTTCTAGAATGATAACGGGCCGATTTGTTTGAAAATTTTAGTTGATTTAGTTACATGTATCTCATGCACCCCATGCATACATACATCATGCTAACCCTTGTGTTCTGAAAGCCATCAAAGATTCCCGTAGGGTTAGGGAAGAGGGAAGACTCACCAAAAGACCGGTAACAGATATGACTACATCCGATAATGAGGTCTCCCGGATAGATCAGTTGGAAAATGGTTTCGCCAAGATTACCGAACAGTTGCAAGCCTTGACTACCTCCATGGCAAATATGGTTGTACCCCGTGCTGGGGGGAATTCTGAGAATGTGAGGCGTGAGGAGCCTTCGAATGGGTTGGGGGATGATGTCCCCACTTTTGATGATGACATGGCAGAGTATGCAACATGAAGAGTGATTGGGTCTCAGGCAGAATTTCAGAAACTTCGGGATCAGGTTGAAACAGTTACCCGCAAAATGAGGGGTAAGAATGAGGATTTGCTAGATTATGAGGCAATGACCTTCGGAGAACAGCTGCCATCTCAGTTTAAAATGCCCAACATGGCCAAGTTTAATGGGAATGGAGACCCGAGGGTCCATCTGCAGCAATATGTCTCAGTCATGAGTTCAATGGGCCTATCACAGCGCCAAGTCCAAAAGATGTTTGGGATGTCACTCGATGGGGCACCTGTGGTTTTGGTATCAAGCCCTAAAAAGAAGGTTAAGGAAGATTGGAAGGAACTAGCTGATGCTTTTCTGAAGCAGTATGTTACAGACTTAGAGATTGACTTGTCACTCCGTGATTTGGAGAACACTAAGCAGAAGCCAGAGGAAAGTTTCAAATAGTATGTGGATCGCTGGAGAATCCAGCTTTTGAAAATGCAGACTCGGCCTTCAGAGAAAGACCAAATTAAGATGATTATGAAGGGCACCAAACCCTCTATTTATGGTAAGCTGAAGATGATTACTTCGATGATTTCTGATTTTCGACAGTTGAGGGAAACTGTCATGGATATTGAGGAAGAAGAGGCTGAAAACAGAAAGTTTTATGGCCAGAATAAAAGAACTTTTGGGGGGCCTTCTGAGATCAAACCCGCTACTGCTGAGGTCGCTATCGTCAGAAACAGGCAATTCTCCAACCTTGGTAGACCTTTGTCAAAGGTGTTTGAAAAGTTATAGGGACAAGGACTCTTTAAACCATTAGAGGCAAACAACTTCTACACCCCCCACCGCCACACATAAATATGAACCTTTATTGTCACTTCCACCAGCTACATGGCCATGACACCGACAACTGCACCCGCCTCAGGCATGAAATTCAAGATCTCATAGATTCCCATAAAATACCCAACCCATGAAAAGAACACACCAACACACACAAAGAAACCCTCTACCAAAGTACCACTCCGTCGTAAAACCACCCACCTACATGATCAACTCTGGATTGCCCGAAACTTTTGTCCTCCAAACCCTCAACCACCAAGCTTCTTACATGGATGACAGCGAAGAACCATAGGCCAAGGAAGAAGGCAGTGCTGCGGATGATGGAGTTATTCCTCCTAGTCTATTTGATCCTGCATTTTTTTAATAAAGACATTGATTTAGTCTACCTGTTCGAACCATTTTCTTAAATGATAATAAAGATGTTCATTTCGCTGAATCTCTTCTGCAACATGAGTATATTTGAGAAAAGTATTCATCCTTGGTACTATGGAATCCAGTGATGAACACGGGGAACCCTCGAAATAAGCAAACAGAAAAGATAAGATAAACATTCAGAAATTGGGAAATAGAGGCAGTGAAAATATCAGACTTGGAAGGGAATTAGTTCACCGAGCCGATCAACGTAGACAGATTGAAGCAGTAGCTTGCCTGAGGAAAAGAAGACTGAGCAGTCGCCAAGAGAATTGGCAGAAGACCTAACCCAAAGGGATAGAAAATTCACTCATACAAGCATGCATACACGTAACATATTTTGCATTCTTTTTTGTGTTTGTATTGTTCTATATTCACAGGTTTCAAAGAAGAAAAAAAGAAAGCGGCAAAGACAAGCCAACTAGAATCAGCAACATATGAGTAGTAGTTTCGGGGATGAGTCCCAGGGTTGAGGCCCATATCAGTTTCAGTCTTGGGGATGAGTCCTAGGGGCGAGGCCCACATCAGTATCAGCTGAGGGCGAGGCCCATATCAGTATCACTCTAGGGGCGAGGCCCATATAAGAATCACTTGGGGGTGAGACCCATGTCAGTATCAGCTGGGGGCGAGGCCCATATCAGTATCAGTCTGGGGGCGAGGCCCATATTAGTATCAATTGGGGGCGAGGCCCACATCTGCATCAGTTTGGGGTTGAGGCCCACATCAGCATCAGTATCAGTTTAGCCGGGAATGGCACTCCAAGAATGGAAACACAGTTCGAGAATGAACAAGCCGGGAATGGCACTCCAAGAATGGAAACATAGTTCGAGAATGAACAAGCCGGGAATGGCACTCCAAGAATGGAAACACAGTTCGAGAATGAACAAGCCGGGAATGGCACTCCAAGAATGGAAGCACAGTTTGAGAATGAACAAGCCGGGAATGTCACTCCAAGAATGGAAGCACAGTTCGGGAATGAACAAGCCGGGAATGGCACTCCAAGAATCGAAACATAGTTCAGGAATGAACAAGCCGAGAATGGCACTCCAAGAATGGAGCAAGGTTCGGGAGTGGACCGCATCACAGTAATGGTTCGGGAATGGACAAGTCGGGAATGACACTCCGAGAATGGAGCACGGATCGGGAATGCACCACACCATGGTAACGGTTCGAGAATGGACCACCTCTCATCGAAACGGTCCGAGAATGGACCACCTCTCCTCAACTTGGATCGAGAATGGACCACCTCACAACAAAATCGACTCAACACAACAGTAAGTTAAGCAACAGCTGGCCAGCCAGGTAAGTGAAAATGCATTGCATAACTTTGATAGGATTGTCACTGTTACACATTACACAAGTCCCATTAAAGTGGGGGCGACTGTAGGCACTGTTTTTTTGCATATAAATCCCGATGATGAGTCTCATTTGGAGGCACTACCTCTTAAGTCGCGGAAGCCGCGGGAAACGGATGTCGGAAGGGAAAAGAAGGAAATCAGTATTTTGTCGAATTTGACTCGCTTGTTTAGCTTCGGGTTCGCTGGTGGACCTCCGTTTTAAAGCACCTTTAGCCTAAAAAACCCGCAAACACTTAACATTGGCCAAAATCCCACATCTAGCCCTCATGCATTAATCCAAGCCCATCTCACCCAAGCCCAATCCAAAAAATTAAAACATTTAAAACACATGTCACAAATTAAATAATTTAACTTAAAGCTAATTGAAATTAAATGAAACAAATTAAATTAAATAATTAATCAAATTAAAAGCTAATTAATTAAACCAATTAAAATAAATTTAAATTAAATTAAACATTAACTAAATAAAATATTAATTAATTGATATACCAAATTAAATAAGACATAAAATATAATTATACCAAATTAAAATATTGTAACTTTCTAACTTAAAATATTATTGTAGGCATTGCATTTTCGCATGTGAAACCCGATGATGAGTCTCAGTTGGAGGCACTACCTTTTTAGCTAAGGATATTGCGGGAAACGGAGGTCGGAAGGGGAAATTCGAAATAAGTACGTCATCAAGTTCATTTCACAAGCTCACTGTCTTCGTTAGTACTGCGTTCTTTACTTCGTTCGAACGTCAGGCAGATTGCGGACGTTCGT
This sequence comes from Zanthoxylum bungeanum, assembly GCA_019454045.1. NCBI lineage: Eukaryota > Viridiplantae > Streptophyta > Magnoliopsida > Sapindales > Rutaceae > Zanthoxylum > Zanthoxylum bungeanum. The sequence goes on along the minus strand of SKCR01029379.1, from coordinate 28,909 downwards.
GTAGCGTTCGAATAGGCGTTCGAACGGCGTCGGTGTTTCTGGTTTTGCTGCTAGCCTCGCACCCCAGCCCAATTAGCTCCCCAAAGCCCATAAAACACATCCCAATTAATAAAACACATTTAAAAACATGGGAAATTAAATTAAATCTTAATTAAATTAAACATTGAATTAAATAAAATATTTAAACCATTTACCAATTAAATAAAACAAAAAAATAATCATACCTAATGAAGATAAATCAAATATATTAACTTCCTAACTAAACAAATCACATACGAAATTAAAAAGATGTCATGCCTAATTAAAATCAATCATAACAAATTAAATATTTTGTATTCCTAATCTAGCCAAGATTGTCCCCCCTCAATCTTTGACTTTCCTTGCTCAACACCAAATCAAATCCTCCATTTAATGCACCAAATCCCTTCCCTGTGAGACAAGGTGAAGCCCTAACCCTTCTCTATATAAACGACCCATAACCAAAGCCATCCCCCTCCTAGTTCACGCCCATCACAAGAAATAAAGAAGCAAATAATTTCCAACCCCCTCCCCTAGCTCATACACATAATATACACACAACTCACACAAATCACAAGAGAAAAGAAAATAATTCCAAGCCTTCACATTAAAAGCACCTTCACAAACCGATCAGCCCTACATGTCCATAAACCTCACAAATCTCCTCCACTCCATAACCGAAAATAGCAGCCCCCTAAGCCTCCACACATCACCGAAAAATATACCCCCAAACGACAGCCCAAACACGCTCCAAACAGCCGCTAAAGTACCCCAAACAGCAGCCCATTTTCCCCCGAAAACAGCAGCAAAATCCTCTTAAAACATTCCCTAAAAACCTTAAAAACAGTAACACAAGACTGCACTAAGAACCCACACAAAAACTTGGAACAGTCCGTTGAAACGTCAAAACAGGTGACCTAAACAGTGAGCAGCAAAACAGAGGCCGAACAGTAGCAGAACGGAATTCAAACCGCAAACAAAACAGCAAAGCAGTGAGCTAGGACGCTAAACCAGTGAACCAGAGAAGTTGAGGAGCTGTACCCTTCCGACGTCCATGAAACGCAAGCCTGAAAGTTGGTAAAAAGGTTAGACCTGAGGGTATCTATCACACTCACTTTTTTTGTACTATTTATTAAATATTGCTTGCGTGATTGTCATGTTGAAATGCATGTCGTGGCCCTTGAGTAGATAAATATGCATGAATTATGAGATGTTGTATGTTGTGGCTGTGGAATAAAATAAGAGATGTGTCAACTCTCGCGGTATATCGGATGGAAACCCGGACATAAATTTCATAGCCGATTCCGAATGGACGGTAATATGATCTGTACTCGGGACACAACTCCACGTACCGCTTGAGTAAACGGCACCCTCTTTTGTTTTGTGTTGCTTTGGTTTATTTATTTTTCGTCACTTGAATTCTGCATGTTGCTTATTTATGCATGGTTCAATCAAGCGCATGGGCTTAGTAAGTGGAATGAAAGATCCCCTATGGGGAGGGGTTAAAGCCCTTTACCACGATGCTTTGCCGCGCCGGTTGATGTGTGTTCGGTTGGATGTAAGATGTGTTCAATCGGGCATACTTAGTTTGATATGATTGTCTTTATGTTTGTATGCATGATGCGATCGAGCACATGGGCTTAGAAAGTGGAATGAAAGATCCCCTATGGGGAGGGGTTAAAGCCCTTTACCATGATGCTTTGCCTCGCCGGTTGATGTGTGTTCGGTTGGATGTAAGATGTGTTCAATCGGGCATACTTAGTTTGATATGATTGTCTTTATGTTTGTATGCATGATGCGATCGAACGCATGGGCTTAGTAAGTGCGATGAGAGGTCCTCTAATTGAAGAGGTTAAAATCCTTTACCACGATGCTTCGCCGCGCCTCGCATTGTACTATTCACCATTTATGTATTGCGTCCCATTTCATGTATCAGGTCTGTTCCCGTTCGAACGAGGTTTACGAACGCAACTCGAACGCCATGCATTTTGCCTTATCATGCATCAGGTCTCATTTATGTTCGAATGCGTTCACAAATGCCATACGAACGTGAGTATTCTGTTTCATTTCCATTCGAACGCGTTCACAAACGCCATACGAACGTGAACATTCTGTTTCATTTCCCTTCGAACGCGTTTACGAACGCTACTAGAACGAGAACCCTCTGTTTACCGTTCGAACGCATCTACGAACGCTGAACGAACGCCCACGGTAAACAGATCCTCTTGCATCACATTACGACATGTCCATCTTAGCACATAGTTACCTTTTTTTACGTTATGCATTTGTATTACCTCTCTAGTTGTCTATTTCTGTTATGCGCTTAAATATCTTTTCTTAATATGCATGCTAGTAAGAATGCTATTTGTTTGCGCTTCTGTGTCAGCCAATGTGTTCATTAACTTGTATGCTTGCCGTATGATAATCCTTATGTATGCAAATTGAGACATAGATTACATGCAAATAGGCTGTATGCAAATTTGAATATGTGTTACATATAAATTTAGATGAACTTGTTTATGTATGTATGTGGATTTAGAAGCACGATGTTCTTAGAAATAAGTGTTACTTAAGCCTGATAAATTATTATATAAATCCTTTCATTACAAGTGGCATAAGTAAGGGAAGGGACCATTCCGAACTCAACGGTTTGAGGTCTTCTCTTGCGAGGGGTGAGTGCGGCCTTAAATCTCATTTTCCCGGTTCACACCGGGTGGTGACTCCATTATTTTCCGGTTTAGTCCCCCGTGGCTACTCCGTACTCCCGACCAGGGCCGCGAGCCCGGGACATCATGCGTCGCCCAGTTCCTGTGTCCCACAGTCTGGCGACTCCACTAGGGATAAGAGAATCGGCCCCGAAATATTGTCTTGTGATGTTTGGATTTATGTTTTAATTGACCGTGTCTATAGTGGATAAAGTGAGGGGTTAATCAAAGGCATTTTGAGGCTAGGTAATGGTTTGGTGTCTTCCTTCATTCACTACCTTTCTAGAAGGAAAAGCTGTGAAGGCACCTAGATAGCCATCTACTCGTAGCCTATTGTGATGGACTAATTTGGAGGACTCGTTGTTTATTCCTGACACCAAGCGATAAGAGCCTAAGAGGCTTGGGAATTTAAGTGTGCCTCGCTCCACCTTCCCTCTGGGGAATCTACAATGGGAAATACATTTGACAGTCCGTCACACACCATAGCTCATTGGCACGTACCTTAGTGTATAAAAAAAGGGTGCGCTCACTTGGTTGTTCGAACCCTTGAGTGGGGAGACCTAGTTGTGGGCCATCTTTCGCCGGTGAGAGCCTTTATCTATACTCTTGCTAACCCACCCATAGACCGGGTTGGCTAAAGTAACAATTATTTCCTTGAATATGTGCTTGTGGACCATCCTCTTTTGGATGCAGTTGGACTATTGTCAGAAATGCGGGCTTGCTGGGCCATTTAAACTGGGGCAAGTTCGTACCTTATGACTATTAGGCCCAAGGCTTCTGAAATGTCGAGGGCCATTGTGTAGGAGTTATTACTTTATGTTTGCATTATCTTTCTTTTATGCTTGTGTTTGGGAACATTGTCGTTTGGATCCATTTGGACCATTTGTCATGGGGTATGGGCTTGTTGGGCCATTTAAACTGGGACAAGAACGTATTTCATGACTATTGGGCCAAAGGCTTCTAAGTGATTGATGGGCCACTTTGTGATTGTGTTCGGAATGTTACCATTTGGATTTAGTCGGGCACTTTGTCATGAGATGTGAACTCATTGGGCCATTTAAACTGGGATGGGTTCACTCCTATGACAATTAGCCCGAAAGATTCTAAAATGATAACGGGCCGATTTGTTTGAGAGTTTTAATTGATTTATTATGTTATATATGTTACATGCATCTCATGCACCTCATACATACATATATCATGTTAACACCATCTATGCTCAAAAAGACATCATAGATACCGTTTGGGTTAGAGAAGGGACAAGACTCACTAAAAGAACAAGTATGAGTGAATCTGATATTGAGGTATCCCGGATAGATCAGTTGGAAAATGGTTTCGCCAAGATTACTGAACAGTCGCAAGCCTTGACTACTGCCATGATGGCCGGCGTAAACACACACGTATAACGCAAGCGTACGTATCATTCAAGTAGTATAAAAAATATCGATCCCACGAGGACTTAATACCTAAGCTATTAATTTTATGAGGTCAATGATTACTAATATCTAACAGGTTGTTTGATTGATTTGAAATGGCGACGATTCTAAATTTAAAGACAAGTAAATAAAATTGTTCGAAAGTAAATTTTAAGAAAATTCAATATTAAAAACTATCTAGGGTTGTGAATCTTTTCAATATTATTTAAAGATGAAGTGGTTGTCCTATAGTTGGGTAATATATTGATTTATTAACCTAGAACACTAAATTAAGTGAAAGCCTCTTCCGATGGTCAATTACAAATACCTAGTATTCCAATTGAATCATATGTCTATGTCAACCAAATTACCTAGATTCATTAAGATTAAGTTCCAATTAAGGCTACCCCCGCCCGACAGGTATATTCCTATCCTGTAAGGAAATCTATTAAAAGAGTATATATCCTCAAGGAAGATCGTGGGCTATTGAGTCTAAGGTCTTAAACTTAAAATCCCTATGTCTAGTTCATTTTAAGTTTTACTTAATCAATTTTATTAATGGCCAGTTAATACAAAGCATTAAGATTAAGACTCAATAAATAAATCTTTATATTACCCAAACTATAATCTAACTCTTATAAACCAGTGATATTGAAATTCATCACAACCCTAGATAACTAACTTAGTTATGACACATGGCTAGGCTAGTAAAAACTTAAAAGTAAAAGCCATAAAGTAAAAATGCGAAATAGTAAATGCGGTAAAGTAAATACTGAAAAGTAAATAAAAATAAAATGCTAAGGTAAAAGGAATTACTTTTACTATTTACTATTTTAGATATCTCCCATAAAATAAATATAAACTTGTGATAATATTACCAACCAGCCATATAGGCGGTAACCTGATTAATTCAAATTAAGTCCGACCAGCCATAAAGGCGGTATGATTTGTCCATGAACCTGCCATATAGGCGGTAAGAAATTTATTATCAACCAGCCATAAAGACGGTATCCTGGATTAGTCAGGTTTAAACCAATTTAAATTAATATCCAACCGACCAATATGGCGGTATCCGTATTAAGTCAAATTTTAAATAGTAAATATATTATATTTAAGGGAGATTAATCTAAATAGTAACAGTAAAAAGAATTACCTTTCACCTTAGCAAGGAGAAGTTACCTCATCATGATTGAATAGTAAAACTGAAACAGTAAAAACAAGATAAATTACTATTACTATTACTATTACAGAAAGTAATTACTATTACAAAATGTAATTAATTACAAAACTTAAATTAAAAGAGATTAGAGAGAGAAACTCCCGATTTTACATCAAAGAAAATGAGAGAGAATGTGCAACTAAAACTGAAATGGCGGCCTCCTTTTATAGGCAAATTTTGGTCCAACGTCGCGACGCTGAAATGCACTAGCGTCGCGACGCTGGCAACAGTTTCTGAAGTCCACGCGTACGTTGACCACGCGGCTGTCGGCAGTAATAATTGAGACACGTGTCATGCTCTAGTTGGCTGGCGATGCGGTCCAATGAAATCCTGCCACATGTTAGCTTGTGATTGGGTGCAAATTCGGTTCAATAGAATGGTGACACGTGGCGTGCTCTGATCACTGATTATTCGGTCCAATAGAAAGAGGACACGTGGCACGCGCTTGGGTTGGTCGAATAGGATGTTGACACGTGGTGGCCGGCGCACGTTAGCAGAACCGTTGTGATGGTGACACGTGGCACGCGCACGTTAGCATGATCGGCGCATTTTAGCAAATTTTGACCAATCAGATTTTGACATGTGGCTGAAGGTGCACGTTAGCAGTCCGGTGCATGCTGGGCGTCGCGACGCGCAAGGCTCAGCGTCGCGACGCGGAAAGACGAAAATATCCCTGTTGATGCATTTTTGTCCCAAATTGCCTCCAATGCTTTCCAAACTTTATTTATCTGCAAAATAACACAAAACGTTCATAAAACTCGAGAAACAATACAAAACATTAGGCTAATGAGTGGGAATAGTGATGTAATTACCACTCATCACACCCCCCCAAACTAACCTAACATTTTGCTAGTCCTCGAGCAAAACATAAAATAAAATAACATGAAAATAAAATTAACTAAGCCATTTTCGTAGGATCATGATTGCATTTAGCGTATGCAACAAGCCTTTAAACCCCTAGGTGTCCCTAGTGGACGAGTTGTAGTCTCGTGAGGGCTTACAGCAACGATGCCCACAAACGTTTTTACAAAAGTAAAAAGTTAGTTAAAACTAATGCACACAAAAGCAAAAAGACAAGCGAAAAGAGAATAAAGAAGTTAGTGACTAATCAGGTGAAACTTCTACTACAAGTTATTAGTTGTTTTGTTTCATTCTAAATTACCGAATAAGTAAATTCTCCGATTATTTTTACCATTCTCCATATGCACAGCCAACAAAATATTAATCAACTCATTTTTGCCCACAACAGTCATAAGTGCAGTTGATAAGAGAATAATATTTTTGTCCTAAAATTCTATCAGATTTCACACCTTTTTGCAGCAATGGAATAAATTTTTCTGATTTTTCTGATTTTTTTTCTTCTTTTTCTGAATTTTGACTTTTTATTTATATACAATACCTTCCGTCTATGTAGCGAGCTTTGGGTCGGTGGCTCCCAAACCAGTTGGCTTTAGGGCACCAGGTGTTAAGACACCTCTACGGACTTAATTACCCCAACTTCAGATATAAATATATTTTTGCAGCATCTTCAATCCATGTAACGAGCTTTGGGCCAGTGACTCCCAAACAGTTGGTTTTAGGGCACTAGGTGTTAAAACACCCTTACAGACTTAATAACCCGGATCTTAGATGCTTTATTTTATTCATCAGAAGAAATTTTTTTTTTTTTTTACGCCATCGCTTTTTGAGATGCTTCCTCCAATTAAACTAGAGCACTGAATATTACAAACTTTTCAATTATAGCTTATGTCCGTATGTTACTATGCATATTGATAATACCTGCCAACTAAGCATATGAAGGTCCATTTTAGTCAGTATTATGGAGAATTTACAAATTAAATAATTTAAAAGGAAATAAACAAAAATTAACTTATTTCGAAAATAGGCTTGAGATACGTCTCAGGAGTGGAAACTCCTTACTCGGCTATCTTTTACCAATTTCACCTTTTTAGTCAAAACACAAAAACGCAAAATATTTTTGTAATTTTTGAAAATTTTTCAATTTTTTTGTATTTTTCGAAAAATTTAGGACTAAAAATAAAAACAACATACAAACTAAAAACAAGGTACTAATCAACTAATTCCCTCCCCCAAACCTAAATGAGACATTGTCCCCAATGTCTTAAACAGTAAAAGGAGAGTTACGAAGGTCGTACCTGTTTATCTGAAATCTACAGGAAATTAAAGGTTAAGATCCAGATTAATCCTATGCCTCTTACCACGATCGTCCTCAGACCAATTTATCTTTGAAAGGATTGGGTCAACTCGCGGTTCATAGGCTATGAGTTGGTCTATTAGATCCGGAGCAGTTCTGGCAGTAAAGAGGAGTTCTTTTAAAGGTTTGGACACGAACCCATTTCTCCGAGCATCATCAAGAAACACACAAAGAAAATCATAAAATCCATCAACGTTGAGCAGTCCAATTGGTTTCTGGTGTATGTTCAGGTTCGCCCAAGATAACACAATAAAAATTTCCTCCAATGTACCCAAGCCACCTGGGAAAGCAATAAAAGCATCAGCACGGTTAATCATTTCCACTAATAGTTCAGACATACCTGACACAATCAGTTCCTCTCCGTTTGATGGTTCAATAAGATTTGCCTCTGCCAAGGGTTTTGAGATGATTCCCAAAACGTGACTGCCTCCTCCTGTACAGCCTTTGAAACAATCCCCATAAGTCCAATTTCCTCCTCCGCCATATATCAAGTGCATATTCCTCGCAGCTAAGACTCGACCCAATTCCTGTGCTGCTTCTATGTATTGTGGCTTAGTACCAACACTACTACCGCAGAACACACAGATGTTTTCAACTCGTCTTCTTGAAGTGGCTTCCATTTTTTATGTTTTTCTTTCTCAACTTTGGATGCCTTCAAAAGTACAATGACGAGCTGAATTTATAAGTACCTGAAATATGGTCAGTAACAATAGCACAAGTATCTTTCAAGGACGATGAGTAGCGAATAAATATCGTGATCAGTCAAAAAGGGCTGGATCCTGTCGAGAGAAAAAAAAGAAAACAACAAACAAATTACAATTATTAGGAAAAGATAAAGAGATATAATATTTACAAGAAAAGTAGCGGCTTGGTTGACGTCTATGCGTAAGGGACAAGCTTCCCATCCAATTTTCTTATAAATTGGCAAACAGGGTCTTTTGAGTCAGATTCCCGAGACTTAACTGTTGTCTTTCTTTTTGAAATTGTGTATGTAATCTGCGAAAGGCTATGTGAACATGTCCACTGGGATGCATCTCAAGAGTTGAAGATATATCATCTAAAGACTCCTTACTCAAGCCACCCCTAATGAATTTAATTTTGTCTTCACGATTTTCAGACACCATTCCTAAAGAACGAAAACGAGTGTTGAAATTCCATCGTGCACATTTGTAACAAACATCCATTTGCTTAGCTCTACGTTTCTTTGCATAGGTGCTTCTTCCAAAACCAGGCAGATGTGAAATAAAAGAGTCAGAAGACTCACCTGCCAATCGGACCCGTGCTTCAATTACCCAACGAATATCATTAGGAACACCGTGAATTGTTAGTAACCTCATCCGTTCCAAGCGAGCTTTATAGACTTTCATCAGAGATTTTGAGGGAGAGAAGGAAATTGCTTGTGAAGATTTGCGAGAGCTTCTTCCATCTTGAAATGACTTAATCTGCAAAAACTAAACACACAAAATTAAATCACAATCACACCAAATCACAATATATACACAAATTGCATGGGTTGCCTCCCTGCGAGCGCTAAGTTTAGGGTCGTCAGCTAGACTTGACTTCTCGAACGTTATATGCTGGATCTGAAAGTGTGACACTTTCTTTTTGTCGCTCAAATGATTCTCCCCAGTAGTGTTTGACATGCTGACTGTTAACCTTGAATGTGTTGTTGGTATTGGGATCCAGTAACAACAACAGCTCCATAAGGTAAAACCTGAGTGATCACAAATGGTCCTGACCACCTAGATTTCAACTTTCCAGGAAAAGGTTTCAACCTCGAATTGAACAACAGCACCTGCTGCCTTGGTTCCAACTTTCTGTGAACTATTTTTCGGTCATGCCATTTCTTGGTCTTTTCCTTGTACAATTTGGCATTCTCATAAGCCTGTAGGCGAAATTCCTCCAATTCGTTGAGTTGGTGAAGTCTTTTCTCTCATGCAGCTTGTGAATCAAAATTCAACTTCTTCAGTGCCCAGTACGCCTTGTGCTCAAGCTCAACTGGCAGATGGCACGCTTTCCCAAACACCAATCGATATGGAGACATACCAATGGGTGTCTTGTAAGCTGTCATGTAGGCCCATAATGCATCATCTAGTTTTGTTGACCAGTCCCTCCTTATTGATCCAACGGTTCTTTCTAGGATTCTTTTGATTTCCCTGTTTGAAACCTCAACCTGGCCATTTGACTGTGGATGGTAAGCTGTGGCAACCTTGTGAGTAACTCCGTATTTCGATAGGAGTGCATCGAAATATCTGTTGCAGAAATGTGAGCCACCATCGCTGATGATTGCACGAGGTGTTCCGAATCGCTTGAAAATGTTCTTTTTAAGGAATTTGATCACCACTTTTGAATCATTGGATGACAGTGCAACTGCTTCGACCCATTTGGAGACGTAGTCTACAGCAACCAAGATGTACATGTTTCCGAATGATGGAACAAATGGTCCCATGAAATCAATACCCCAGACATCGAATATTTCCACTTCTAGAATGTTTTGCAACGGTCCTTCATTTCTCCTAGAAATATTCCCCGTTCTCTGGCACCTGTCACATTGAAAAGCAAAAAGATAAGCATTTTTAAAAAGAGTAGGCCAGAACAAACCTGATTGAAGAACTTTTGCTGCAGTTTTATTTCCGCTGAAGTGTCCGCCATATGGTGATGAATGACAGTGCTGCAAAACACTGTTGATTTCCTCATGTGGAACACATCACCTCAATAATTGATCAGCACATCGTTTGAACAGGTACGATTCATCCCAGACATAGTGATTGACTTCTTTGAAGAACTTTTTCCGTTGCTGAGTTGTCCATTCCAACGGCCATTTTCCTGACACAATGTAGTTGACATAGTCAGCATACCAAGGGATTTCCTGTTGTTTCATGGCAAACAGCTGTTCATCTGGAAAAGTTTCTTTGATTGACAGATCTTTGTCAGATGTTTCTCCATTCTCGAACCTCGATAGATGATCTGCCACCTGATTCTCTGTTCCTTTCCTGTCTCTGATCTCCACGTCGAATTCTTGCAGAAGAAGTATCCAACGGATCAATCTGGGTTTGGCATCTTTCTTTGTGATCAGATATTTGATTGCTGAATGATCTGTGTAGGCCACCACTTTGGGACCCAGCAGATAGGAGCGGAATTTGTCAAAAGCGTACACAACTGCGAGCAACTCCTTTTCAGTGGTTGTGTAGTTGAGTTGAGCTTCATTCAGTTCTGCTGGAGTAGTAAATGGTGTGGAAAATCTTTGCTTTGCGTTGTCCCAAAACTGCACCTACAGCAAAATCACTAGCATCGCACATCACTTCAAATGGAAGGGTCCAGTCTGGTGCTACAATGATGGGGGCAGAAATCAGCTTCTGTTTTAAGATCTCAAAAGCTTCCTGGCATTCTTTTGTGAAGTTGAAAGGCACATCCTTCTCCAGAAGATTACAAAGAGGTTTTGAAATCTTGGAAAAATCTTTGATAAATCTCCTATAAAAACCTGCATGTCCGAGAAAACTCCGAATCCCTTTGACAGATGTTGGTGGAGGTAGTTTTGCAATTGTCTCTATTTTTCTTTGTCTACCTCAATCCCCTTTTGTGAGATCCGGTGTCCAAGAACAATGCCTTCATGTACCATGAAATGACATTTCTCCCAGTTGAGCACCAAGTTTGTATATTCGCATCTTTGTAACACCTGTTTCAAATTTTGCAAACAATGATCAAAAGAATCTCCAAATACAGAAAAGTCATCCATGAAAACCTCCATACTCTGCTCCAGCATGTCTGAGAATATGGCCATCATGCAACGCTGAAAAGTGGCGGGGGCATTACATAATCCAAATGGCATCCTGCGGAAAGCAAAAGTACCATAAGGACATGTAAATGTGGTTTTCTCCTGATCTTCTGGGGCGATGGCAACCTGATTGTATCCTGAATATCTGTCAAGAAAGCAATAGAATTCATGTCCTGCCAGTCTGTCTAACATCTGGTCAATGAATGGTAGCGGAAAATGGTCATTTCTCGTGGCTTTGTTCAGCTTCCTGTAATCCATGCATACTCTCCATCCAGTCACCGTTCTTGTTGGAATTAGCTCATTCTTTTCATTGGTAACCACAGTAGTTCCTCCTTTCTTTGGTACACACTGCATAGGACTCACCCAACTACTATCTGAAATTGGGTAAATGATGCCAGCATCCAACCATTTGATTATTTCTTTCTTCACGACTTCCTTCATGATTGGATTAAGTCTCCGTTGATGCTCCACTGTGGGTTTGTATTCATCGTTCATCAGAATCTTGTGCATGCAAAATGATGGACTAATGCCTCGAATGTCTGCTATAGTCCAGCCAATGGCTCTTTTGTGTTCTCGTAATACTCTCAGTAGCTTTTCTTCCTGTTCCAATGTTAGTGAAAAAGAAATAATAACAGGTAATTCAGAAGTGTTTCCAAGAAATGCATACCTGAGATGGCTCGGAAGTAACTTCAGCTCCAGCTGTGGTGGTTCTTCAATCGAAAGCTTGATTCGATCTTTCTTTGGCAGTTCCAAGCTTTCAACTGGCGGTGTCATTTGAATTGGAATGGTTTGTCAAGGTAATTGATACATTCCAGGATTTCAGCATCTAGCTCACTGTCAGTCATGTTGGTGATGCAAGCTTCAAGTGTATCTGTGGGATTTGGCTCAGTATTTTGAACGATATTTCAACAACATCAACTCTGAAGCATTCTTCTTCTTCTTTTTTCATCGCTCGGGAATTTCATGGCTTTGAAAACATTAAAGGTCACTTCTTGGTCCTGCACTTTCATGGTTAGTTCTCCTTTTTGCACATCAATCACAGTTTTACCTGTAGCCAAGAATGGTCTCCCAAGAATGATAGGTATTTCTTTGTCTTCTTCCATGTCAAGGATGATGAAATCTGCTGGGAGAATTAGTTTGTCTACTTTTACCAGCACATCTTCAACAACACCTCTTGGAAATGCAAGTGTTCGGTCCGCAAGTTGCAATGAAACTGAGGTAGGCATTGCTTCTCCAATCTGCAGTTTCCTGTAAATAGAAAAAGGCATCAAGTTAACACTGGCTCCTAAATCACATAAAGCCTTACCGATGTAATGTTCTCCAATGGTGCATGGAACTGTGAAACTGCCAGGATCTTTCAACTTCGGAGGAAGTTTCCTCTGAATAATGGCGCTGCATTCTTCCGTTAATGCTACTGTTTCGTAGTCTCCCAATCTCCGTTTTCGTGAAAGAATATCTTTCATGAATTTTACATAGCTGGGCATTTCTTCCAAGGCTTCTGCAAATGGAATGTTGATATGCAGCTTTTTGAATACCTCCAAGAACGAGCAAACTGCTTTGTCCAGTTTGTTTTTCTGAAGTCGCTGAGGAAAAGGTGGAGGTGGAATGATCTGATCTTTTTCTTTTTCCTTTGCTTCTTTTTCCTCCATCTGTGGAACTGCATCTTTTGGAATTTCCTCAATTGTTGCCTTGATCCCTACATCTTTGTTGATCTCAGTACCGCTTTTCAAAGTAATGGCTTGAATTTGCTCCTTTCCTCGGTTCCTTGGATTTGGTTCTGTGTTGCTGGGAAGATTTCCTGGTGGTCTGTAACTCTGAGCATTGGCCAGTTGGCCGATTTGATTCTCCAGTGCTTTAATAGAAGCTGATTGGCTCTGAATCATAGCATCGTACTTTTTTAACTGAGCCAGCACTTCTGCTATTCCTGGTTCATTTGTCTGCTCCTGGCCTTTGTTTTGTTGCTGAAATCCAGGTGGTGAATAATTCTGCTGAAATCCAGGTGGTGGATTGTTCTTTTGCCCTGAATGTTACTCCATGAAAAATTAGGATGATTCCTCCACCCTGGGTTGTAGGTGTTGGAATATGGATTGTTCCCCTGTCTGTTGAAATTATTGACATAATTCACAGTTTCTTCAATTGGTTTGGTTCCGGTGCTCGTCCATATGGTGAACTTGTGGATCCAGTGGTAAAAGTCTCCATGAATTTGCATATCTGATCCAGCTTGGTATTGACTGCTGTATTGACTCCACTTTCATAATTCCTGCAATTCTTTGGATCATGCTCCTTTCTGTTGGCCACAAAGAATTGTTGTTGGCCATTTCTTCAATTAGGTCCCAGGCTTGATCTTCTCCTTTTGCCATCAGGGCTCCTCCAGCAGCAGCATCGATTGTGGTTCTCATTATTCCAGAAAGTCCATTATATAAAGTTTGGACTTGAAGCCATTTTGGAATCTCATGATGAGGACATTTCCGGAGTAAATCTTTGTACCTTTCCCAAGCTTCGTAGAGAGTTTCCGAGTCTTGTTGTACAAAGGATGTGATGTCGTTTCTCAGTTTTCCAGTTCTGGCTGGTGGAAAATACTTTGCAAGAAATTTGGTGGCTAAGGTGTTCCATGTTGTGATAGAACCTGCTGGATAATGAATGTAGCCAAGCTTTAGCTCTGTCCTTCAAGGAGTATGGGAAAACACGCAGTCTATTGCTTCTTCTTCAGCCTCTCGGTTGTAATTGAAAGTGCCGCAAACTTCCAGGAAGTTGCTGATGTGGGTATTAGGGTCTTCAATTGCATTTCCTCCAAACTAAACTGACTGCTGAATCATCTGAATGCATGTTTTGATGTCACCCGCATTTGCTGGTAAATGAGGAAGTACAATATAAGAAATGAGTCTGTCAACCACCGGAATGGTTCTGTCTCGAATGGGAATTGGTGGTGCAACATTCAAAGGTTCAGGTTCCATATTGATTAAAGCTTCTTGGCCTTCTCGCCGTTCCCTTCTCAACTGTCTGATGGTTCTTTCAATTTCCGGGTCAAGCGGTCGAAGTTCAAAGCTTCTGGTTCGTCTCATAAAGTTTTTGAGAACCTGAAACACAAGAAAATAAAAACAATAAGCAAAAAGAAAATTAGATACAAGTAACGGTATCTAACCTTAAAACTAATAGTGAAAGATAAATAAGTCCCCGGCAACGGCGCCAAAAACTTGGCCGGCGTAAACACACACGTATAACGCAAGCGTACGTATCGTTCAAGTAGTATAAAAAATATCGATCCCACGAGGACTTAATACCTAAGCTATTAATTTTATGAGTACCTAAGCTATTAATTTTATGAGGTCAAATGATTACTAATATCTAACAGGTTGTTTGATTGATTTGAAATGGCGACGATTCTAAATTTAAAGACAAGTAAATAAAATTGTTCGAAAGTAAGTTTTAAGAAAATTCAATATTAAAAACTATCTAGGGTTGTGAATCTTTTCAATATTATTTAAAGATGAAGTGGTTGTCCTATAGTTGGGTAATATATTGATTTATTAACCTAGAACACTAAATTAAGTGAAAGCCTCTTCTGATGGTCAATTACAAATACCTAGTATAATCCAATTGAATCATATGTCTATGTCAACCAAATTACCTAGATTCATTAAGATTAAGTTCCAATTAAGGCTACCCCCGCCCGACAGGTATATTCCTATCCTGTAAGGAAATCTATTAAAAGAGTTATATATCCTCAAGGAAGATCGTGGGCTATTGAGTCTAAGGTCTTAAACTTAAAATCCCTATGTCTAGTTCATTTTAAGTTTTACTTAATCAATTTTATTAATGGCCAGTTAATACAAAGCATTAAGATTAAGACTCAATAAATAAATCTTTATATTACCCAAACTATAATCTAACTCTTATAAACCAGTGATATTGAAATTCATCACAACCCTAGATAACTAACTTAGTTATGACACATGGCTAGGGCTAGTAAAAACTTAAAAGTAAAAGTCATAAAGTAAAAATGCGAAATAGTAAATGCGGTAAAGTAAATACTGAAAAGTAAATAAAAATAAAATGCTAAGGTAAAAGGAATTACTTTTACTATTTACTATTTTAGATATCTCCCATAAAATAATATATAAACTTGTGATAATATTACCAACCAGCCATATAGGCGGTAACCTGATTAATTCAAATTAAGTCCGACCAGCCATAAAGGCGGTATGATTTGTCCATGAACCTGCCATATAGGCGGTAAGAAAATTTAATTATCAACCAGCCATAAAGACGGTATCCTGGATTAGTCAGGTTTAAACCAATTTAAATTTAATATCCAACCGACCAATATGGCGGTATCCGTATTAAGTCAAATTTTAAATAGTAAATATATTATATTTAAGGGAGATTAATCTAAATAGTAACAGTAAAAAGAATTACCTTTCACCTTAGCAAGGAGAAGTTACCTCATCATGATTGAATAGTAAAACTGAAACAGTAAAAACAAGATAAATTACTATTACTATTACTATTACAGAAAGTAATTACTATTACAAAATGTAATTAATTACAAAACTTAAATTAAAAGAGATTAGAGAGAGAAACTCCCGATTTTACATCAAAGAAAATGAGAGAGAATGTGCAACTAAAACTGAAATGGCGGCCTCCTTTTATAGGCAAATTTTGGTCCAGCGTCGCGACGCTGGAAATGCACTAGCGTCGCGACGCTGGCAACAGTTTCTGGAGTCCACGCGTACGTTGACCACGCGGCTGTCGGCAGCAATAATTGAGACACGTGTCATGCTCTGGTTGGCTGGCGATGCGGTCCAATGAAATCCTGCCACATGTCAGCTTGTGATTGGGTGCAAATTCGGTTCAATAGAATGGTGACACGTGGCGTGCTCTGATTCACTGATTATTCGGTCCAATAGAAAGAGGACACGTGGCACGCGCTTGGGTTGGTCGAATAGGATGTTGACACGTGGTGGCCGGCGCACGTTAGCAGAACCGTTGTGATGGTGACACGTGGCACGCGCACGTTAGCATGATCGGCGCATTTTAGCAAATTTTGACCAATCAGATTTTGACATGTGGCTGAAGGTGCACGTTAGCAGGTCCGGCGCATGCTGGGCGTCGCGACGCGCAAGGCATCAGCGTCGCGACTCGGAAAAGACGAAAATATCCCTGTGACGCATTTTTGTCCCAAATTTCCTCCAATGCTTTCCAAACTTTATTTATCTGCAAAATAACAACAAAACATATCAAAACGTTCATAAAACTCGAGAAACAATACAAAACTTTAGGCTAAATGAGTGGGAATAAGTGATGTAATTACCACTCATCACATGACAAATATGGTTGTGCCCCGTGCTGGGGGAAATTCTGAGAATGTGAGGCGTGATGAGCCTCCGAATGGGTTGGGGGATGATGTCCCCACTTTTGATGATGACATGGAAGAATATGCAACAGGCAGAGTGATTGAGTCTCAGGCAGAATTTCAGAAGCTTCAGGAACAGGTTGAAACAGTTACCCGCAAGATGAGGGGTAAGAATGAGGATTTGCTGGATTATGACACACTGACTTTCGAGGAACAGTTGCCGGCACAGTTCAAGATGCATGATATGGCTAAGTTTAATGGGAATGGGGATCCAAGGGTGCATCTCCGACAGTTTGTATCAGTCATGAGTTCATTTGGCTTATCTCAGCGCCAAGTGCAGAAAATGTTCGGGATGTCGCTTGAAGGAGCTCCTGTGGTGTGGTACCACAGTTTGGAGAATAAAGTGAAGGAAGATTGGAGGGAGTTGGCTGATGCTTTCCTGAAGCAGTATGTCACTGACCTAGAGATCGATCTGTCACTCCGCGATCTGGAGAACACTAAGCAGAAGCCGGAAGAGAGCTTCAAGGAGTATGGAGACCGCTGGAGAAGCCAGCTTCTGAAGATGCAGACTCGGCCCTCTGAGAAAGACCAGATTAAAATGATCATCAAGGGCACCGAGCCTTCGATCTATGGCAAGTTGAGGAGAATGACTTCAATGATTGCGGATTTCCGACAATTGAGGGAGACGGTTATGGATATTGAAGAAGAAGAGGCTGAAAATAGAAAGTTATATGGCCAGAATAGAAGGAATATTGAGGGACCTTTAGGGACCAAGCCCGCTACCGCTGAGGTCACTGCCATCAAAAGCAGGCGATTTTCCAACCTTGGTAAGCCTCTTTCAAGGGTGTTCGAATAGCTGTAGGCGCAAGGACTTCTGGAACCCTTAGAGGCTAAACCAATTCCAAACCCTGTACCACCCAACCTTGACCTAAACCTGTATTGTCACTTCCATCGGAGAAGGGGTCACGAAACTGATAGCTGCACCCGCCTTAGGCATGAGATCCAAAACCTCATTGACTCCCACAAAATACATGACCCAGAAAGAGAACAACCCAACGCACACAGAAATCCCCTACCCAACTACTTGATCAACTCTGGCCTACCCGAAACCCTTGTCCTCCAAACTCTCAACCACTCAGCTTCATTCATAGGAATAGGGGATGACAACGGTGGAGAACTATAGGCCAATGAAGAAGGCAATGTTGCGAATGATGAAGTTATTCCTCATAGTTTATTTGATCCTGCATTTTTAATAAAGACATTGATTTTTTCTCTTCGTTCGAACCTTTTCTTAATGATAATAAAGACGTTCGTTTTGCTTACTTGCCTGAATCTCTTTTCAACCGGCAACATGAGTATATTTGAGAAAAGCATTCAACCTTGGTACTATGAAATTCAGTGATGTTTAGAACACGGGGAATTCCCGAAAGCAGCAAGCAGAAAAGATATGGTGGTCATTCAGAAATTGAGAAATGGGGCAGTGAGACTATCAGACTTGGAAGGGAATAAGTTCACCGAGCCGATTAAAGTGGAAAGGTTGAAGCAGTACTTTACCTGAGGAAGAATTGGCGGAAGACCTAACCCAACGAGATAGGAAACTCATTCATGCATGCATGCATACACGTAACATACTTTGCATTCTTTTGTGTTTGTTTTGCTTTGTATTCACAGGTTTTGAAGCAGAAAGAGAGAAAGCGGCAAAGACAAACCAATCAGGAACAGCGATAGTACTGTATCAGTCTGGGGGCGAGGCCCATATCAGCAGTATCAGTCTAGGGGCGAGGCCCATATCAATATCAGTTGGGGGCGAGGCCCATATCAGTTTCAGTCTTGGGGATGAGTCCCAGGGGCGAGGCCCATATCAGTATCAGTTTAAGGCGAGGCCCACATCAGCATCACTCTGGGAACGAGGCCCACATCAGCATCAGTATTTGTTTAGCCGGGAATGGCACTCAAAGAATGGAAACACAGTTCGAGAATGAACAAGCCGGGAATGGCACTCCAAGAATGGAAACACAGTTCGAGAATGAACAAGCCGGGAATGGCACTCCAAGAATGGAAACACAATTCGAGAATGAACAAGCAGGGAATAGCACTCCAAGAATGGAGCACGGTTCGAAAATGGACCACTCTCATATCAGTAACAGTTCGGAAATGGACTATTCTCATATCAGTATCGGTTCAGAAATGGACTATCTCTCATCAGCAACGGTTCGAAAATGGACCACTCTCATATCAGTAACGGTTCGGAAATGGACCATTCTCATATCAGTATTGGTTCGGAAATGGACTATCTCTCATCAGCGGCGGTTCAAAAATGGACCATTCTCATATCAGTATCGGTTCGAAAATGAACTACTATCACTCGCCGAAAATGGCACTCCGAAAATGGAGCACGGTTCGAAATGGACCATCATCTCATCTCGCTGAAAATGGCACTCTAAAAATGGAGCAACGGTTCAGAAATGGACCATTATCACATCTCGCCGAAAATGGCACTCCGAAAATGGAGCACGGTTCGAAATGGACCATCATCTCATCTCGTCGAAAAGGGCACTCCAAAAATGGAGCATGGTTCGAAAATGGACTACTTTCACATCTCGCCGAAAGTGGCACTCCAAAAATGGAGCACGATTCGGAAATGGACCAAGGAAGGCCTAACCCATCGGAATATGATACATATACATGCATACATGCATACATATCACATACATGCAATGTTTGTTTTGTGTTCGCAGGTTTGTAGCGGCAAAGACCATCTCATCAAATAACGGTTCAAAAATGAGCCACATTCTCGCACAGCACGATTCGGAAATGGACCGATACCACAACAGATGCTGAAAATGGCGCCCCAAAATGGAGCACTCACAACAGACGCCAAAAATGGCACTCCAAAATGGAGCACTCACAACAGATGCCGAAAATGGCGCTCCAAAATGGAGCACACACACAAAAGATGCCGAAAATGGCGCTCTAAAAATGGAGCACGGTTCGGGAATGAACCAGGGGTCGCAGCACCTCACCACCAAATCAACTCAAATCAACACATGGAAGTCAAGTGACAGCTGGCGAGCCAGGTAAGTAGAAATGCATTGCATAACTTTGATAGGATTGTTCAAAGTCACACACTGCACAAGTCCCATCAAAGTGGGGGCGACTGTAGGCATTGCATTTTCGCATGTGAAACCCGATGATGAGTCTCAGTTGGAGGCACTACCTTTTTAGCTAAGGATATTGCGGGAAACGGAGATCGGAAGGGGAAATTCGAAATAAGTACGTCATCAAGTTCATTTCACAAGCTCATTGTCTTCGTTAGTGCTGCGTTCTTTACTTCGTTCGAACGTCAGGCAGATTGCGGACGTTCGTGTAGCGTTCGAACGGCGTCGGTGTTTCTGGTTTTGCTGCTAGCCTCGCACCCCAGCCCAATTAGCTCCCCAAAGCCCATAAAACACATCCCAATTAATAAAACACATTTAAAACACATGGGAAATTAAATTAAATCTTAATTAAATTAAACATTGAATTAAATAAAATATTTAAACCATTTACCAATTAAATAAAACACAAAATATAATCATACCTAATGAAGATAAATCAAATATATTAACTTCCTAACTAAACAAATCACATACTAAATTAAAAAGATGTCATGCCTAATTAAAATCAATCATAACAAATTAAATATTTTGTATTCCTAATCTAGCCAAGATTTGTCCCCCCTCAATCTTTGACTTTCCTTGCTCAACACCAAATCAAATCCTCCCTTTAATGCACCAAATCCCTTCCTAGTGAGACAAGGTGAAACCCTAACCCTTCTCTATATAAACAACCCTTAACCAAAGCCATCCACCTCATAGTTCACGCCCATCACAAGAAATAAAGAAGCAAAGAATTTCCAACCCCCTCCCCTAGCTCATACACATAATATACACACAACTCACACAAATCACAAGAGAAAAGAAAATAACCCCAAGCCTTCACATTAAAAGCACCTTCACAAACCGATCAGCCCTACACGTCCATAAACCTCACAAATCTCCTCCACTCCATAACCGAAAATAGCATCCCCCTAAGCCTCCACACATCACCAAAAAATATACCCCCAAACGACAGCCCAAACACGCTCCAAACAGCCGCTAAAGTACCCCCAAACAGCAGCCCATTTTTCCCCGAAAACAGCAGCAAAATCCTCTTAAAACATTCCCTAAAAACCTTAAAAATAGTAACATAAAAACTGCATTCATAATCCTTAAAATAATCACACAAAACTGCACTAAGAACCCACACAAAAACTTGGAACAGTCCGTTGAAACGTCAAAACAGGTGACCTGAACAGTGAGCAGCAAAACAGAGGCCGAACAGTAGCAGAACGGAGTTCAAACCGCAAGCAAAACAGCAAAGCAGTGAGCTAGGACGTTAAACCAGTGAACCGGAGAAGTTGAGGAGCTGTACCCTTCCGACGTCCGTGAAACGCAAGCCTGAAAGTTGGCAAAAAGGTTAGACCTGAGGGTATCTTTCACACTCGCTTTTTTTTGTACTATTTATTAAATATTGCTTGCGTGATTGTCATGTGAAATGCATGTCGTGGCCCTTGAGTAGATAAAAAAGCATGAATTATGAGATGTTGTATGTTGTGGCTGTGGAATAAAATGAGAGATGTGTCAACTCTCGCGGTATATCGGATGGAAACCCAGACATAAATTTCATAGCCGATTCCGAATGGACGGTAATATGATCTGTACTCGGGACACAACTCCACGTACCGCTTGTGTAAACGGCACCCTCTTTTGTTTTGTGTTGCTTTGGTTTATTTATTTTTCGTCACTTGAATTCTGCATGTTGCTTATTTATGCATGGTTCAATCAAGCGTATGGGCTTAGTAAGTGGAATGAAAGATCCCCTATGGGGAGGGGTTAAAGCCCTTTACCACGATGTTTTGCCACGCCGGTTGATGTGTGTTCGGTTGGATGTAAGATGTGTTCAATCGGGCATACTTAGTTTGATATGATTGTCTTTATGTTTGTATGCATGATGCGATCGAGCGTATGGGCTTAGTAAGTGGAATGAAAGATCCCCTATTGGGAGGGGTTAAAGCCCTTTACCACGATGCTTTGCCGCGCCGGTTGATGTGTGTTCGGTTGGATGTAAGATGTGTTCAATCGGGCATACTTAGTTTGATATGATTGTCTTTATGTTTGTATGCATGATGCGATCGAGCGCATGGGCTTAGTAAGTGCGATGAGAGGTCCTCTAATTGAAGAGGTTGAAATCCTTTACCACGATGCTTCGCCGCGCCTCGCATTGTACTATTCGCCATTTATGTATTGCTTCCCATTTCATTCATCAGGTCTGTTCCCGTTCAAACGCGTTTACGAACGCAACTCGAACGCGCATGCATTTTGCCTTATCATACATCAGGTCTCATTTCTGTTTGAACGCGTTCACAAACGCCATACGAATGTGAGTATTCTGTTTCATTTACACTCGAACGCGTTCACAAACGCCATATGAACGTGAGCATTCTGTTTCATTTCCGTTTGAATGCGTTTACGAACGCTACTCGAATGAGAACCCTCTGTTTACCGTTCGAACGCGTCTACGAACGCTGAACGAATGCCCACGGTAAACAGATCCTCTTGCATCACATTACGACATGTCCATCTTAGCACATAGTTACCCTTTTTTACGTTATGCATTTGTATTACCTCTCTAGTTGTCTATTTCTGTTATGCGCTAAATATCTTTTCTTAATATGCATGCTAGTAAGAATGCTATTTGTTTGCGCTTCTGTGTCCGCCAATGAGTTCATTAACTTGTATGCTTGCCGTATGATAATCCTTATGTATGCAAATTGAGACAAGATTACATGCAAATAGGCTGTATGCAAATTCGAATATGTGTTACATATAAATTTAGATGAACTTGTTGATGTATGTATGTGGATTTAGAAGCATGATGTTCTTAGAAATAAGTGTTACTTAAGCCTGATTAAATTATTATATAAATCCTTTCATTACAAGTGGCATAAGAAAGGGACCATTCCGAACCCAACGGTTTGAGGTCTTCCCTTGTGAGGGGTGAGTGCGGCCTTAAATCTCATTTTCCCGGTTCACACCGGGTGGTGACTCCATTATTTTCCGGTTTAGTCCCCTGTGGCTACTCCGTACTCCCGACCAGGGCCGCGAGCCCGAGACAGCATGCGTCGCCCAGTTCCTGTGTCCCACAGTCTGGCGACTCCACTGGGGATAGAGAATCGGCCCCGAAATATTGTCTTGTGATGTTTGGATTTATGTTTTAATTGACCGTGTCTATAGTTGATAAAGTGAGGGTTTAATCAAAGGCATTTTGAGGCTAGGTAATGGTTTGGTGTCTTCCTTCATTCAATACCTTTCTAGAAGGAAAAGCTTGAAGGCACCTAGATAGCCATCTACTCGTAGCCTATTGTGATGGACTAATTTGGAGGACTCGTTGTTATTACTGACACCAAGCGATAAGAGCCTAATAGGCTTGGGTATTTAAGTGAGCCTCGCTCCACCTTCCCTCTAGGGAATATCTACAACGGGAAATCCATTTGACAGTCCGTCACACACCATAGCTCATTGGCACGTACCTTAGTGTATAAAAAAAGGGTGCGCTCACTTGGTTGCTCGAACCCTTGAGTGGGGAGACCTAGTTGTGGGCCATCCTTCGCCGGTGAGAGCCTTTGTCTATACTCTTGCTAACCCACCCATAGACCGGGTTGGCTAAAGTAACAATTATTTCCTTGAATATGTGCTTGTGGACCATCCTCATTTGGATGCAGTTGGACTATTGTCAGAAATGCGGGCTTGCTGGGCCATTTAAACTGGGGCAAGTTCGTACCTTATGACTATTAGGCCCAAGGCTTCTGAAATGTCGATGGGCCATTGTGTAGGAGTTATTACGTTATATTTGCATTATCTTTCTTCTATGCTTGTGTTTGGGAACATTGTCGTTTGGATCCATTTGGACCATTTGTCATGGGGTATGGGCTTGTTTGGCCATTTAAACTGGAAATAAGTGTTACTTAAACTTGATTAAATTATTACATAAATCCTTTAATTACAAGTGACTTAAGTAAGGGACCATTCCGAACCAACGGTTTGAGGTCCTCCCTTGTGAGGGGTGAGTGCGGCCTTAAATCTCATTTTCCCGGTTCACACCGGGTGGCGACTCCATTATTCTCCGGTTTAGTCCCCCGTGGCTACTCCGTACTCCTGATCGGGCCGAGAGCCGGGACAGCATGCGTCGTCCAGTTCCTCTTTCCCACACTTTGTTTTACAGGATTACTCGGAGGATGAGCTTGGTAGGATGGACACTGATGGCAGTCACTAGGGTATTCTGTCCATCAGGTCAAGTAAGAAATATAGTTTAGTCAAGTCGAGAAAAGCCCAGTCTCAGTTATTTGTATAACGGAGTTGTGTATGAGTATTCATGTATAGAGTTGTAACATCTACGATGTGGTCTATTCAGTCGTATGTATAATATATTACGAGCCATATTGTGGATTTTGGGGATTGGTCCCACATATGAAATTATGTTGATAATAGTATCAGTATTGTTTGTAATTAGAAAGTCAATGACTTAGGGGAATAGTACGGCCTATTCCCTACCGGTAGCATCTCCGGGATTGGGGATGTTATATAACGGTAAACTTGAAATTAGCGAGTTTTTACCTGGTGGTCTTACCAAAATTTATGGACTCCAAACGATCCCACGAACGTGCTAGAATCGATGAAATTTCGATCGGAGCTACTGTTCATTCATTGGTTAATATTCACCATTACTTTCTCCCTCGTTTTACATGTAACAGTGCACGAAAGGGAAAAATCATCACCCCCAACTTGTAGTACTCTCCGAGAGCTTTGATTTCACAAGTGGCTCAAACTTTGAAATGAAGCAACTAGCTGGGATCGGGAAACCCATACTCACACGCGTCTCCTTCAATTTCACACCATCGGCGGTGATCCGGAGCTGCAGCCGGCCACAACAAGATGGAGGGGTGGCAAGCGCACCCCTCTGGACCGTCTTGCCGGACGGCGGACCGCCGGCGCGTCCATAGGTTCTCAAAACATGTTTTGGGGATGGGGTTATGAGAGAGATTTGGGGAGCTTATGTATGTTTTGCAATTATTTGAAACTTTACGGTATTTATAGAAAATTTTAGGAAAATTACATTCTGACCCCGTGAAATTACAGTCAAGTCCCTGCCATGGGGCTTTCTTAGAAATTCACATTTTGTAGGGCCTTCTGATGCAAATTTTGAAAATTATTCAGCACAAATATTGTTTGTCTAGGAAAAAAAAAGTCCAATAGTTGAGAAATCAGCTCAATCGGAGTTCATTTGCTATTTTTATAGCCGAAACAATAAACTTCCCGTAAAATTACAGTCAAATCTCTACCATGAGGCTGTCTTAGAAATTCACATTTTTGAGGGCCTTCTGATGTAAATTTCGAAAATTATTCAAAACAATTGTTATTCTTCTAAGAAAAAACAAGTCCAATGGTTGAGGAATCAGCTCAATCGGAGTTCATTTGCTATTTTTATAGCCGTAACAATAAACTTCCCACGTATAGCGATATAAACTAGAATCGAGTAACGGTTCTCGAAACCACGCATTTTCCAACGCGATGAAACTTCACTTTAAAAATATTTCGACCTATTTTCCAACACATAAGGTCTTTTTTTCTAGCATCGTCTAATTTTAAAACATAAACTTTAATTCGAAACCTTTCAGAACTATTCGAAAATAATTCGCGATATTATAAAAAACTAGTAAAATAATCAACTTAAAAGTAAAAAGAAATTATCACACAATATTCTACTAGTAAAGGTAGAAATCTGAAATATCATATATCTTATACTAGTAAAGGTAGCTCATGGAAAACATGTGCCTACTATATTTCAGTAAAAAAAAAAAGGTTCAATTTGATAATATTTTAACTAAATCTTTTTCTTCTTCTTGTTTTTTTTTTGGAAAATCGGGAAGATAAATAATTTAAAAATGGTGGATCACATTTTTCTATGACATCCCAAAAATTACAAGAGTGATCATAACTCTGGTGTACATCCATTCCGTAGTGATGTTAGTCACTTCGGTGTAATTTCATTTCGAAATGATATCAATTACTCTAATGTACTTTCATTCCAGAGTAATTTCAATCTCTCTAGTTGTAATTCCATTCTGGAGTTGTGTCAGTAACTCCAGTGTATATCTATTCTGCTCTAGAACTACACTAAAATATTTATAGAGCCATAAATCATATTTTGTATTCATTGAGATCTGTTGACTTTCTAGAACCTAAAGTACAAATAAACCCATGATAAATTATTTATAAAATGACTATGTTGAGGCATGTATCAGTTATCGAACCAATTCCTAGAATTATGAAACCCATATGAGATACAGAAATGTCAATCACTTTAGTATACTTTCATTCCGAAGCAATCATTACTCGGGTGTACATCTATTCCGAAGTTATGTCAGTCACTTCGGTGTACTTTCATTTCGGAGTGATCATCACTGTGGTGTACTTTCATTCTGAAATGATCATCACTTCAGTGTACTTTCATTCCATAGTAAGGTCAGTCACTCCAGTGTACTTTTATTCTGGAGATATATCAGTCACTTCAGTGTACTTTCATTCCAGAGTAAGGTCAGTCACTCTGGTGTACTTTTATTCTAGAGATATATCAGTCACTCCGGTGTATTTTCATTCTGGAGTGAAAATCATTTCGGTGTACATCCATTTCGAAGTGATGTTAGTCATTTCGGTCCCGGAGTGATGACATCACTCCGATGTACTTTCATTCCGAGATTATGTCAGTGTCACCGATGTACTTTCATTCAGGAGTGATGTCAGTCTCTCTTGTGTACTTTATTCCGGGGTGGTGTTAGTAACTCGGGTGTACATCTATTCCGGAGTGATGTCAGTTACCCTGATGTACTTCCATTCCGGAGTGATGAATCATCACTCTGGTGTACTTCCATTTCGGAGTGATCATCACTCTGATGTACTTCCATTCCGAAGTGATCATCACTTCTCTGTACTTTCATTCTAGAGTGATCATCATTCCGAAGAGATGTTTGTGGGCCCACTGGGCAGAAGCTTCTCAAACTCAAGACGAATCATAACAAAAAAAGAAATAACTAGGAAAAAAGACAAGCGGATTGAAGCAGCTGGATTAGATAGAAAACAAAACACTTGAAAAATAAAGATGCAAGCATGTGAAGTTACAGTGAAATGCAGGTGAAGCAGCTTAAGCAAGCAGCTCTTGATGTGCTGCTTATCCTCATATAATAAATATACCATATTTACTCTACACAACAAAATTTTTACATATCAAAAATCTCATTTTAGGACAAAAAAGATTTGTCATTGGGGATTCCAATGTGCTAATAAAATAACAAAATTTTCTCTGAAGGCTTCCTAAATGAAAGTTATAGCATTCTCTCTACATTTTTTTTTTTAGAATCATTCTCTCTAAAGTTTTAGTTATGATTTTTCATCATTATATTATTCTGACATTCATTTACTAAATGGCGTCATTAATTTGTTGAGACTTGAGTCGTGCTCTTCTTCTTTTTCCAGCGGAAAACTAGTTAGGTGCACATTTTTTTTTTTATAATTATATTAATTATGCTTCAGTATTATTCTAACATTCATTTTATTAAGTAAAGTTATCTTCGAATTGTTGTGGCTTGAGTTCTTCTCTCTGAAAAAATAATTAATTCTTTTATTTTAGGATAAGAAGAAAGCTATTTGCGTCCCTAATTTTTTCATAATACTCAGTCAAGTTCTTTATTTTTTCATAATACCTCATCTAGTTCTTGTCATTAAAAACTAATTATAACATATCCATTTATTTGGCTATTTTCTATTTTTACCTTTTAATTTTAAATAAAAATTTGACATCAACAATTATGGACATAAACGATAAACTAAAAGGTTTTTCTCTTTTTCATTTTTTTCCTCTCCATGTCTCCTATATGTTATTTTTCTCTCTAACATGCTCATGGCTCAATCAATTGATTTCAAAGTTTCAGCTTCATTAGAACCGCTAATTTTTTTCTAATATTTTTTTCGTTTCAAAATTTTTATATTTATTTAAAAAATATTATTTTCTTTTTATGGAGTTGGAACACATGTGCTTGCTGACTGTTCTTTACAACCCAAAGTTGAAAAAAAAAATCACGAGAAGGCTTGCATTTAAATAATCTAAAAGCCCAAAATTAAAAATTTCTTCTTTTTTTATTCTTTTTAATTAAAAATAGTTATTTGCCAAGCAGATTATGCAAAGAATATACATTAAATACCATCACTTCATTTATAATTTCGGTGAGGGAATTTCTTTTTAGGAGAAAAACTTAGATTCTTACGGCCTCTTTATATTATTATAGTTCTATTTTAGTGATCGAAGATACTTTGTAAAAATTTACATTTAATATTTTTATGCTTTTAATATATCATATGAGTCCCATAATTATTAGTGTTATAATTCTTTTTTATTACTTTTAAATTTGATAAAGGGCAAAATAGAAAAATAAAAAATAAATGGATATGTTACCATTAGTGTGTAACTATAAGGATTTGATGAGATTTTATAAAATAAAAAAAAAAATTAAGGGACTTGTGAGACCTAATGAAAAAATTAGGGACCCATAAGGTTTTATCCATTTAGGATATTGTACAACTAAAAATTATTAAGTATCAAAAAGTTGATATTTTGCAAGAACCAACATTAATAAAGTTCTGTTAAAATATGAAACATCAATAGTAAAATAGAATGTCATTGTATTTATTTAACGTTTAGGCAGAACAATGTTATGATAATAAATACCTAAAGTTGCTATCACAAAAAAATTAAATTGTTTTAGTAAGAAAAATTACTATTATAATGAAAATCATATTTTCACTTCTTTATTATTATATCGGTCAGAAGACTCAAAACCGGCTATTCTACTATTGAGCTACTACAATTGATATTTATGAACATCAATTAATACTCGAGTTTGTTTTTTTTTTTTTTTTTTTTGTGGTCTAGTTGGTTTGATCATTATATTCTCTTTATGACCATAATATTTATGGGCATCTTTAGTATCTTTTCACATTACTAAGAAAGTTGTATTGTCTATAACAATAGAGAGTTATTTTACAATTGATATTTAATTATCACTGAAGCGTCTTTGT
>SKCR01029378.1:0-70986 GCA_019454045.1 Zanthoxylum bungeanum | reverse complement strand
TGATGATTCATGCCGAAACTTGCAAATTGGAAGGATACAGACTAGAAATACTTCAATTCAAAATCAACTCTCCAGAGTGCGTATGGCAACGTGTAATAATCTAAAGTTAGCTGACTTTAATAACAATCCACTTAGCAAGCTTAGCTTAACACGCGAGCTTAGCTTAACACACATAATAACATGTGTAATTAAAAAGAATAATTATATTCCACCTAATCTTATATATCAACATGACATAGGACAAATGTTCAACATGCATCTAACATAAATCTAGTAGTGGACAAGTGTTAATTGAAGGGAGAAAACCTGCACTCACATGAAAGCGTGAGATTATAAAAATAAATAAAGAATTCTTAAAAAGGGTTTGGAAGTTGAGAGAAAAATGAACACAAGTTCTGAAGTCCACATAAATACACATAATTATACAAAATAAATAAAAGAAAAAGAGATAAGAACAATCTCTTAAAAAGAAAAGTAGTATGTAATTAATTTGTAAAATAAAGATTCTAACTTAAGTTTTCAAGTAATAATCATGTAGGAAGCTTTTGTTGGATTCCAAAATAAGGAAAGAGAGGCCTCATCAAGTATTTAACTCTCAGCCCATGACTTTTGGAAGTAAGAATTCTTATGAATTTTCGCCTTCATTTTTATAAAATGAAGATGATATGTTATCATTTATTTAAAGGGTTTAATAAGGAAAAAACAATAAAAAAAAAATACCGTTTAAAACTAAAAAGAAAAATAAATTAAAAAGTATTCATTAATTTTTGTTTAAAATTAAAAAGTATTAGTGATAAAATAATAATCACGAATTTCGAATCAAACTATTCAGGATCCTTAATCAAGTTCAGAGATTGAGATATAAGATTTTTTTTTTGTCCCGAATTTCGATCCTAATTTTTATTCGAGACGAAAAAATAATCTCAAATCTCGTATATAATATTATATAATCTCAAACTCTAATTGAATTCAGAATTTTCTATCAACCTATCATATATCGATCTGAATTTAGGTCGGTCCCTATTTGGCAGGAAAAAAATATAAAAGCATTTTTTGAAAATTTTACCGCCAAATCATTTGAATCGGACTTAAATAAAACATGTAAAATTCCTAATTATCTCAGATTCTTATAAAAAAAATACATCCCGTGAATTCATAATACCTATAATATCAAATCACCCACCTTAAAAAAAAGACTAATTTCTTTTACACGATAATAGGGAGCCACAATAGTGTGTGGCCATCTCAAGTTCAGAACCGGCTTGAATGTGTGCTGCTGAGTGTTGAGCTGTAAAGTAAAGAGATTTTTATAACAAGGGGCCAACAACCTAGGCCTCCCCTACTAAAGCAATTATTATCTCATCCCCCACACAAAGCTCTTGACAAAAAATTACATTCCAATTTTTAATTAATTTATCTGATTATATATTATATATGTTAATTAATAATATTATTATTAATTAATTTCACACTAAATAAATATATATATATATCAAAATATTAATAAATAGACATCATTTATATCCCGGTCCTTAATTTTTCCCAAATCTCTTAATACATTCACCCTTAACGCACGTGCGTCTAATTATTACAAGCTCACATCACATCTGTCAATCCTCATCCTCCCATAAAGATGATAGAAAAAGCTTAACTAATAATACATTAGGGCTACTACTTCCACCTCCCCAAAACTCACATTTTCTCTCTCTCATACTTAAAATATCGAAATTGCCCATCTCTTTTATAAAAATCCACTCCCTCAATATATAACATACACTTATTTAACACTACTTATATATATATGTATTAATTTTCTTTAACGAGCACTTATCCTCCCACCCCCCCCTCTGGCACATGCTCCTCATGTCACTCCTCCCCAAATTCCAAAAATCTCCACTTCTTTAATACAAATCTCTCATCCCCAAATCTCTCTTTATATATATTATTAATTTAAAAATAACAATATACTATTTTATTTTATAATGTTTTTGCTAAATTTATATTTTTTACTCTTTATATATTTATTCATTTTTATTTGTTTAATAAATTTATAAATTTGTATTTATATTTATTTATTTTATGTTCATTTATTCATTTAATTTTTGTAATTCTTTATTAATTTTTTTAACACTACTTTTGTACAATAAAAATATTCTCATGTATTTTAGAAAAATATATTTTAAAAGAATAGTACAATTAATAATACAAAAGTTACACTTAAAATTAAAATAAAAATTCTAATATATGTTGGGTTCAAAGTCTCATTCTGTCGCACTTGGTGATATACCCCATACTTCGTACCATAATTGATTATGAATCATATACGAGTTACACAATCTTTAATAAAGCAAATTTCTCTACTTTCAGAATTAAAAAATATATGAGATTTATTAAACGAATAGGCTATCAAAAAATATAAATATAAAAAAATATTTATTAAATGAAAAAAATCAAAAAAAATAAATGAATAAATAAACATAAAATAAAATAAATTAAATAAATAAGAAATTTATAATATTTATTAAATAATAAAAAAGAATAGATATATAAAGAGTAAAAAATATAAATTAAAAAAAATTTATAAAATTAAAATATTTAATTAATAAAATAAAATAAGTATTTAATTTATATATTAATACATATACATATATGTAATTGATTTTAAAGAAGAGGGTAAAAATATAATTACAAGGGAGACAAGGTGGGACCAGAGGGGGGAATTTGTTAGGGGAGGTGGGAGGATCAATTTTCTTTAACACAACTTACATTTTTTTTATTAATTAATTTTTTTTAATTTTTAATTTTGTTTATTTTTTAAAATTTATATTTTTTGTTCTTTATATATCTAATCTTTTTTTAATTTATTCAACACTACTTATGTATTATAAAAATATTCTCATATATATTAGAGAAATATATATTTAAAAAAGAGTACAAATAACAACATAAAAAATTACACTTAAAAATATAAAAACACAAATTCTAATTTATGTTGTCTCCAAAGTCTCCTCCTAGCGCACTTGGTGAGATACTCAATACTTTGTACCATAATTGATTACTAATCCTATAACGAGTTGCCCATTCTTTAGCTTCGTATGATGAATGTTTCACCACCATTAAACAAGTTACTAGTGCTAGTAAAGAAGATATGTGTTTTTGACAAAAAGTATCTCAAAGATGCAAGCAGAGTACATTTACTTTGCTTTAACTTACTTTGTCTGCCTAAATTTTCTAATTGAGGGTATTAATTAAATAACAGGCAAAGTACATTTACTTTGCGTTATGCTAGGGCGCATAACTATATGTAGGGGAGGAAATTTTTGACTCACATGGGGGCAAATTTGAAATTTCCGGGGAGACAAGAGGGGGGCGCATGTCGGGGGTGGGAGTAGTAGTTTTCATAATACATACATACACATATATGAAAATCTTTATGGATGGCAACGGGTCGGGCTTTGATAAGCCCGACTCGAACCCGGGAAAAAAAAAATTTGGCCCGGGCTCGGGAAAAGTCCGGCCCGGGCTGTCACTGGGTCGGGTCCGATTTTTTATTATAAAAATAATATATATATATATATATATTATAATTAAAAATATTTAATTATTTATTTTAAGCCCGGGCCGGATCGGACCCGGACTTTTTGGGTTGAGCCCGGCCCGGGCCCCGGGCTTTTTTGCCATGTATACAAATCTTCTAATCAGGATGATCTGGTGAACTTCGGACTGTAATCGGTACTATTTAATACTATTTCGATGCTATTTTATATTATCGTTTAACGTATCCAGACAATATTGGGATTATAAGAACCGACCGTAAGACACAAAAAAGCTATTCATACCAACAACATACCACGTCCTCCCATTATCGACATTTGTATAAATTTTTAAAGTATTTTATGATACACCTAAATCATTATTAATACTATGGGATTTAAATCAATTTATGTTATTATCATTTCACTACTTCATAAATAGGGAAATAATAAATGAATTCAAAAAATATTAGGTGTAATAATTTATTATTATATCATCACAAAATCTTATATTTTATTAGATCAAACCTAATGAAATGATAATAACCCTGTTATTTTTCATCATTCATAAATTTAATAAAAGAGGATTGTCGTCCTAGTTTTACAAAAAGGAAATTTACAATCTTCACATAATTTGAACAAGCTACCCTTTGTTTATATAACTATTAGATGTGGATTCTCTTATGCTTCTACTACGTAAATTCACATGAGTGATCAGTGGTTAATAAATAAATATAAAATTTCAATGATTCGTGGGTGTCATTTAATTTAATTAATAAAATCAAACAAAACATAATTGAGGTGGTTTATATAACCAGAGAGAGTTTAATTACAAGTATCTTATGCTTAAATTATAAAAATAAAAAATGTACTCAAGTATACACCAGTAGATTTATGGCACATATTATTAAAAGTTTCGGAGAATCAAATAATGAGAGAATTTCAAATTATTCTCTTAAAATTGAAGAGTGTTTATGAGGAAAAACCGATTCTATTACTATAAGAATAAATTTTACAAAATGTTTGAAACTTTACAAAAAACTTCACTCTCTCTACACTCACACAAAGTTTTCTTCACTTTGAAACTTCAATATTTTGGGATGGTTTGAGCTCTCAATTAGCTCTCTATTTATAATGAAACTCAAATTCATTATTACAACCACTCAATTAATGCATCTAAAGGTATTTTGATTTTTTCCACCATTTTCAAACTCCCACCTAAAATTAGTTTGAAGGCTTGCGATGGTGGTGATGATTGGTATGCAGCAAAATTCTTCAAATAATACTATTTATTTTCATTATTATTCCAATTAAATTTCATTTTAAGTGATGTGACACTCATTAATTAGAAAATAATTTTTATATTAATTTTGAGATTGAAAATTTGGGATAGTTAGGTGGAATAAAGTATTATTTTATTAGTCTAATGGATGAAAAAAAAGTAGGTCATTCAAGTTGGTTAGGTGATTTTGCAAGGGAAAAATGGTCTAGTGGTATTTTAATGTTGTATGAGCTTTTTATGAGTAATAATATATAGATTAAAGGGTGAAGGAATGGTGAGTTTATTTATAAAGTGTGTGTATATATATATATATAATAAATGAGAATGATGTTGGAGGAAAGAGAGTGTATTCAACGGCTCTCTTTATGTGGCTTAATTGACGGCCCAAATCATTTCATTGATTGATGGAAAAGGTCAAAAATTTTCAAATTTTCAAATATAAAGTTAAAATAAAATCATTTAATTCTGTAACACCGTGCTGTAGGCACGGGCAAATACTGTAACACCGTGCCGTAGGCACGAGCATCATTTAATTAAAAAATAAAATCATTTAATTCTGTAACAACGTGCCGTAGGCACGAGCAAAAACTAGTATATATATATATTTTATGATTAATTTTAATCATTTTTTTTTTATCATCTTTTATCATTTTTTTCACTTTTTATATTTACACAAAATATTTAGATGGAGTATTGAATTAAGTTGCGGTGAGTTTTTTATACACACAGTCTCCTTCATCACCACTCAAGTGAGCCATCCAAGTCCATAGGCAA
Organism: Zanthoxylum bungeanum; assembly: GCA_019454045.1. Lineage (NCBI taxonomy): Eukaryota > Viridiplantae > Streptophyta > Magnoliopsida > Sapindales > Rutaceae > Zanthoxylum > Zanthoxylum bungeanum. The sequence goes on along the minus strand of SKCR01029378.1, from coordinate 65,397 downwards.
GTGTGTGTGCCCCTCTGTATCCTCAAACTCCTTCATCACCACTCAAGTTTTCTTTCACTACCCAAAAATATTTCTGAGGAATTTATACTTGTCAAGGTATATTTTGAATTTCAAATGGAAGAGGAGGATCAGAAAGAATTGCAGCTGTTGCCTAATCCACATTCAATGGTGTCCGATCCTCATCATCAGTTTGAAGGGGAGATGGCGCCATCACTAGACTTGCAACTAACAATCAGTGTAAGGCCAATCCATCATCATCAGATTCAGATTCAGCCCCGGGCCCTTTGCGAGTACAATACAAGATGCGTGGAGGCGGTGAAATGGCAGGCGGCAGAGCAAATAAGAATGGCAGCCATTGAAAAGGCGTATGCGGAGAGAATGAGGGAGCTTACGAAGAGGGAGATGGAGTTGGCCCAATCAGAGTTTACGAGAGCAAGCCAAATTTGGGAAAATGTTAAAGAAGAGCTTCAAAAAGCTGAGAGATTGAAGGAAATAGCCACCAGATCACAGATTCATAATTCTACTACGTGCATGGAGATCACTTGCCATTCTTGCAACCAAAGGTTCATCATCAGGCCTTGATAACACATTAGGGAAATTATGTATTCATCTTTCTTCGACTCTGTTTGTAGCGGAAACTTTCTGCAGTTTTAGGTACCATCTTTTATCTTTTTTCTAGCTATGATCTAAGATTCAATCCACTCAATTAATGAATGTATGATATGTGTTAATTAATAATTTTTTTTCCATTGTTATTAGTTAATTTCAAATTTAATATATATATATGTCAAAATATTAGTGGACAGACGTACCACGTCATTCATATATCTTTTTTCTGTCCCACACAAGTCTTTTTCGGTGTCCGGATATAGGTGGGTGATCTGATATCACAAATTAATAAAAATATAATATATATATATATAGTTGTATATATTAATATAACTATCATTTATTTGGTATGTATATTAGTTTAACACGTGTGGTAAATTTAATAAGATTGTTGTATGGATGATATGATACTACCGTGATATATAGTAGAAATTTTCCTCATATAAAGATCTAAATCACTACAATAAAAGTTTTTAGCTCCTTATAATTACAACACATGCTAGCTCAATAAGATGATTGGATGCATATTTTAGATATTAGTTTCTCAGAAGGTTCAAGTACATGAAAGATTATAATCAAATCATTAAAGAGCAATAAAGAAATAGAAAGGAAGCAGCAGATTCACTGAATTTTTTACAAATATGCAAAAGTTGCCAAGTTAGGCGCTGCCTGTAACATATATAATTAATTTAATTGGTTCACACGATAACAGTGAGCTTTGAACTTAACCCACCAAAAACTTCAGTTAACTAAAGTCCAGGAAACACCACTTTCTGTCCAACTTGCGGCCAACGTTCATTCATGAAGTTTCAGTAATACACTCATCTTATTCTTTCAAGAGGCCAAGACATAATCTGGTGGGGCACAAAGGATTATCATGTTTCAAACGCTAGGTCCTCTTGAAAGCTACATATGCATAAACACATACAGCAAGCAGGCATGGCAAAAAAAAAAAAAAGAATTTCTCATCATCAAATTAAATATTATACCTGATTCGTTTATTCATTCTTTTTCCAACCTGCTTTAATCTTCTCAAGTCATTAACCTAGTTTTAAAACTTCAAAAAAGTATTTTTTTCGTTTCACTTTTAAATCATAGGCGGATAGAATCATGTCTGAAAGTTGTAACAATAAATCAGAAATCAAGTCGATCCTGAGTATTCGAAGGATTTTAAGGATAGGAGTCGGGAATCAAGTCGCTTGTTATTGAAACTAATCAGTACTACAACTCAACTGACATTCATATTAGAGTGTATGTCATAAAATTTATTGTGAATGTAATAGTTTAAGGTAAAATATTTTGTACTATAATTTTTTATTTAATAAAAGGCATTTGTTTTCTACACATTTTTACATCAATGTTTTATGTGTATGTCTCGATACAGTATGACAAATAAATATCGTTAATCCGAAAGATGTTTGTGATTATGAGAGTCAACAATATTTATATATGTCTCAAATTAAGTTCTTGATAAAATGTGATTATTATATAGGGCAGTAATATATCACTCGACCAATATTATTGCGTGTCGCCTAAATTGACATTTGATGTTAAAGAATGGATGATAAGTCTCATATCATAATGACACAAATGATAGATATTTTCATTAGTAGAATGAAATATCGAATACGACCATAGAAGCGTAAGATCACATGATAATATTATCTAAGGTCATTGATCTTCGTAATAATATATACATTACTGTCGTTATATCATCTGACCTTAGATCACATGTTGACTTGTGTGATAGTACTCATGGTTCACTAGTATATCATCATTCGACTAGCCATATCATCTAAATAAATACTAGATGGTATTGAGCTATTAACGTACAAAGTTATGTGTGCTTAAGAAGCGATCAGATAGCTTTGATAATAGGAGGTAGAGATGTTCCAAAGAAACTCAAAGATGTGGATACAAGTCTTTGGCCAAAACAGTCGATATCTTAGAGATATCTGACCGACGTAATCACACGCGTATAACGCAAGCGCATGTATCGTTCAAGTAGTATAAAAATTATCGATCCCACGAGGACTTAAAACCTTTTGTTATCAATTTATGAAGTTAAATGTTTACAAGTATCTAATGGATTGATTGTTTGATTGGGTGGTGACTTTAAAATTAAAATAAGTAAATAAATTGCTTGAAAGTAGATTGAAGAAAATTCAAATTTATAAAACTATCCAGGGTTGTGAATCTTTCCAATATCTTTTTAAAAGATGAAGTGGTTATTTTACGTTTGTGTAATATATTGGTTTATTAACCTGGAACACGAAATTATGTAAAAGCCTCTTCCGATGGTCAAATACAAATACCCAGTATAACCCAATTAATCATATTCCTATGTTAACCAAGTTATCTGAATTCATTAAGATTAAGTTCCAATTATGGATACCCCCGCCCAACAGGTATATTCCTATCATGTAAGGAAATCTATTAAAAGGTTATCTATCCTCAAGGAAGATCGTGGGCTATTCAGTCTAAGGTCCTTAACCTAAAATATCTTTTCCAAGTTCATTTTAAGTTTACCAGTTCAATTTTATTAATGACCTGTTAATAAAAAGCATTATGATTAAGGCTCAATAAATAAACATTTATATTATCCAAACTGTAATTTAACCCCTTATAAACCGGTGAAATTGGATTTCATCACAACCCCAGATAACTGGCTTAGTTACGACACATATTTACGGGTAGTAAAAACTTAAATAAAAGAAAAGACATAAAGTAAATGTTGGAAATTAAATACTAAAAAGTAAATTGCTGAAAAGTAAATTGCTGAAAGTAAATAAAGTAAAAATACAATAAAGAAAATGCTGGGGGTTAGAGGATCCACTTTTATTACTACTATTTTAAATATCTCCCTTAATATAATATATTAACTTTGCGTGATAATTACCAACCAGCCATATAGGCGGTATCCTGATTAAGTCAAATTAATAATTAATTACCAACCGACCAACTAGGCGGTATCCATGCTTAGTCAGGTTAGAACCCATTTATAATTAATTACCAACCGACCAATATGACAGTATCCTTATTAAGTCAGGTTTATTATATTATAATTAAGGGAGATTAATCTAAATAGCAATAATAAAAACTTTATCTTTTACCCCAGCAAGGGGGAGTTACATCCTCATTACTTGAAAAGTAAAAACTGAAAAAGTAAAGAAAGGAAAGTACTGTGCGTAAAAGTAAATTACGGAATGTAAAAACTGAAAAGTAAGGAAAAGAAAGTGCGAAAGCGGAAATTAATTACTGAAAGCTGTAAATAAACAAACAAGATACAATCATCTTAGTTATTCTTAAGGAATTTCAAAGAAGAAAGTATGAATTTACAAATGAAATGGCTTGGTATTTATAGGTAAAAGTTTGCCTCCATCAAATCATCCACCAAATTTATTATTAATTGCTCCACTAATTGCTCCACCAAATCCATTATTAATTGCTATCATGTTTGGTGGGAGCTTGACTATTTTTATTTTTTATTTATTTATTTATTTTTTTGCTTTGAAAATGACTTTAATAATTACACATAACACACTTTCGGATGTTTCATCAATTTCGATCATGAAATCTTCCGAATTAGAAATTATTTTGTTCTTTAAAGTTGTAGATCTTTGAGTCTTATTTAATCTGGAACTTAAATCAGCTCAATCCGATATCGGAGTAAAAAATTTATGCCCAAAATACGATAATTGCACAAAATTGGAATTTCCGAAACTGCACTTCGTTAGAACACCCTTTCAAGTTTCCAATCTCCAAATTTAATATGTCAAGTCCAAATTTTGCCCTTATTTGACCCAAATTTCGTCCTAAATGATTCCATTGAGTCCCAATATTATTTTATCTGCAAAATAAACTAAAACACATCAAAACGTTCATCAAACCCGAGAAACTAAACAAAATATTAAGTAAAATGGACAATAAATATTGATATATTTTCCGCTCATCACACCCCCAAACCTAACATTTTGCTAGTCCTCGAGCAAAACAACAAAATAAAATACAAGAAACAATTAAAATTAAACTAAGCCACTTTAGTAGGGATCACGGTTGCATTTATCATATGCAACAAGCCTTTAAACCCCTAGGTGTCCCTAGTGGATGAGTTGTAGTCTCGTGAGGGCTTACAGCAACGATACCCATAAACGTTTGATAAAAGTAAAAAGATAGTAAAACTAATGCACACAAAAGCAAAAAGACAAGAGAAAATAGAATAAAGAAGTTAGTGACTAAACATGTGAAACTTCTTATCAAAGTTAGTAGTTGTTTTATTTCTTTCTAGATGACTGAATAAGTGAATTCTCCGATTATTTTTTTTACCATTCTTCTTATACACAACCAACAAAATATTAATCAACTCATTTTGCCCACAATAGTCACAAGTGTAGTTGAGAAGAGAGTAATATTTTTGTCCTAAAGGTATATCAGAATTCACACCTTTTTTAAAGCAATGAAATAATTTTTCTGATTTTTCTGATTTTTTTTCTTGATTTTTGAAATTTTTTTATTTATATACAATATCTTCCATCCATGTAACGAGCTTTGGGTCAGTGACTCCCAAACCAGTTGACTTTAGGGCACTAGATGTTAAGACACTCCTACGGACTTAACAACTCGGACTTCCGATATATATATTTTTGCAACATCTTCGATCCATGTGGCGAGCTTTGGGTCAGTGAATCCCAAACCAGTTGGTTTTAGGGCACTAGGTGTTAAAACACCCTTACAGACTTAATAACTCAGATCTCATATGTTTTTTTTTTATCTCATCGTTTTTTTAGGTGCTTCTTCAAATTAAACTAGAGCACTGAATATTACAAACTTTTCAATTACATCTTATGTCCGTATGTTACCATGCATATTGATAATATCTGTCAACTGAGCATATGAAGATCCATTTTAATCAGTTTTGAGGAAAATTCACAAATTAAATAATTCAAAATGAAATAAAAAAAATTAACTTGTTCCGAAATAGGTTGAGATACGTCTCAGGAGTGGAAACTCCTTACACAACTATCTCACACCAATTTCAACCTGATTCATCAAATTAAAAACACAAAAACAAAATATTTTTTTTAATTTTTGTAAAATTTTTCAATTTTTTTTTTAAATTTTCAAAAATTTTGGCAAAAACAAAACAAAACAAGATACAAATTAACTATTCCCCTCCCCCAAACCTAAATGAGACATTATCATCAATGTCTTAAACAGTAGAAGAAGAGTTTAGAAAACCGTACCTGGTTAGCTGAAATTCTACATCTAAATGAAGATTATTAGTAAAACAATAAAAGAAATCGTGAAAGGTCAAAAAACCTGGATCCTGTCGGAGAAAATAAAAGAAAATAACAAAACAAATCACAATTATTAGGAAAAGACAAAAAGATATAATATTTACAAGAAAGTAACAGCTTGATTGACATTTATGCGTCATAGACAAGCTTCCCATCCAATTTTCTTATAAATTGGCAAACAGGGTCTTTTTGATTCAGATTCCCGAGACTATATTGTTGTCTTTCTTTTCAAAATTGTGTATATAACATGTGAATTGCATGATGCACATATCCACTAGGACGCATCTCAAGAGTCTTAGATATGTCATCCAAATACTCCTTACTCAAGCCATCCATAATGAATTTAATCTTATATTCACGGTTATCAGACACCATTCCTAAAGAACAACAACGAGTATTACATGTCATGCGAGCACATTTATCGCAAACACACATTCTTTTAGCTCTTCTCTTTTTAGCATAGGTGTTTCTTCATAAACCAGGAAAATGCGAAATAAAAGAGTCAGAAGACTCACCTGCCAATCAGACCCGTGCTTCAATAATCCAACGAATGTCATTAGGAATACCTTTAATCATCAGTAGTATCATCCGTTCCAAGCGAGTTTTGTAAACTTTCATAAGAGATTTTTGAGGGAGAGAAGGAAATTGCTTGTGAAGATTTGTGAGAGCATCTTCCATCTTGAAATGACTTAACCTGCAAAAACTAAACACACAAAAATTAAAAGACACCAAATCACAATATATACATAATTGCATGGGTTGCCTCCCAGCTAGCGCTAAGTTTAATGTCGTCATCTAGACATGACTGCCCAAACATTAGGCTGGATCTGAAAGTGCGACACTTTCTGTTTGTCGCTCAATTGATTCTCCCCAGTAGTGCTTGACACGCTTGTTTTTAACCTTGAACGTTTTGTTGGAGTTGGGATCATGTATCTCAATGGCTCTATCTGGTAAAACTTTGGTGATTAAGAATTGACCTGACCACCGTAATTTTGGCTTCCATGGGAAGAGTTTCAACATTGATTTGTTTAACATTACCCTATGTCCTGATTCTAGTAGTATGCGCACTAACTTCTCATCATGTCTCTTCTTGGCATTTTCCTTGTATAGTTTGGCATTCTCAAAAGGCTGAATGTGAAATTCCTCCAATTCGTTGAGCTGGTGGAACTGTTTCTCTTCTGTTGCTTATAGTGCAAGAATTGGCTTCTTCAGTGCGCAATACGCTTTATCTTCCGGCTCCACAGGCAATTGACATGCTTTAAGTTTGTCAGTAGAACTTTGCATTGCATCGCAAGTCTAGATGGTACTATTTATCACATCAAGTCTGAAACATTCCTCATTCTCGTCATTCGGGAAATTCATGGCTTTGAAAACGTTGAATGTTACTTTTTGGTCTTGTACCCTCATGGTTAGTTCTCCTTTCTGTACATCAATAATGGTTCGACCAGTAGCTAAGAATGGTCTCCCAAGGATGATAGGCACATCTTCGTCTTCCTCCATATCAAGGACAATAAAATCTGCTGGGAAAATGAATTTGTCAACTTTGACCAACACATCTTCAACTACACCTCTCGGAAATACGAGCGTTCTATCAGCAAGTTGTAGAGAGACTGAGGTGGGCATTGTTTCTCAAATCTGCAATTTCGTGAAAATAGAAAAAGGCATCAAATTAACACTCGCACATAAATCACACAAAGCCTTACCGAAGTCATGTTCTCATATGGTGCAAGGAACAGTGAAATTGCCAGGATCTTTCAATTTTGGAGGAAGTTTCCTTTGAATGATAGTGTTGTATTCTTCTGATAATGCTACTGTCTCGTAATCTCCCAATCTCCACTTTCGTGAAAGAATGTCTTTCATGAATTTGGCATAGCTAGGCATTTGTTCCAATGCTTCTGCATATGGAATGTTGATATGCAGCTTTTTGAAGATCTCTAGGAATCGAGAAAATTGCTTGTCTAGTTTATTCTTCTGGAGACGCTGTAGAAAAGGTGGAGGTAGAGTGATCATTTCTTGATCTTTTTCCTTGCTTCTTTTTCCTTCATCTGTGGAACAGCTTCGCTGCTTTCTTTTGGAACTTCCTCAGCAGTTGCCTTGATTCCAACATCTTTGTTGATTTTAGTACCGCTTTTCAAAGTAATAGCTTGGCATTGCTCCTTCCCTCAGTTCCTTGGATTTGGTTCAGTGTTGCTAGGAAGGTTCCCTGGCGATCTGTAACTCTGAGCATTGGCCAATTGTCCAATTTGATTTTCCAGTGCTTTGATGGAAGCAGATTGGCTTTGAAAAATAGCATCATATGCTACTTGTTGCTTTTTGAACATCTCTGCAATCCATTTTTTCATTTCTGGTTCTTTTTCAAACTCTTGGATTTTATTTTGCTGTTGAAATCCAAGTGGTGGATGGTTCTTTTGCCCTGAATTGTTGCTGTTGGGTTCTCCTAGAACATGCCAAGGATCTATTAAGCATAAAATTGTGTGAATTAACAAACTAAGTTACAGAAAAATACTCACTTTGATCGGTTATTAGGATGTGGAGATAAAAAAAATTCCAACCTTAGTGTAGTGCTCCAAGCTCTCCTTTGTTTGTATGTTGAGCTCCAAGCTTTGATTCTTGAATTCCAAACTCAAGGGAATGATTTTGACTCCTTAGATGTGCTAGCATGCAAGATTTTGAAACAAAATCATCACACATGAACCCTAGGTTCACGCCATTTTGGAGAACGAGAGAGGAGAGGAATTCGGCCCTTGGCCAAAAAGATGAAGAGAATGTGTTTTGTTACTTGTTTTTTGATTTTCAAAATCAATATGTCAAATACCAAATCTCCAAGAGTTGGTAAAAGTCTATCACAAGTCAAAATAAAATAAGCTTGTGTAAGAAACAAGCTAACAAATCTTCACTAACTTCCATCATCAAAAGTAAATGAAGTTGACAAGTGATGTGACTTGTGGGCCCCACTTTAAATTCAAAATCTGAGTGGGCCCCCTAAACACATTTCGGGCTCGGGTTCGTTAATTCCGAATTAACGAATTTTCCGTTGCGACTTAATTAAATCAAATTTAATTAAATAATAATGCCTCGAAAAATTATTACGAAAAGTCGCTTATGAATTAATTCTAAATTAATTCGTTCGCTCGAATTAAAATCCAATTTTAATTCCGTGATGAAATCCGATTTCATTTAATATATCTAATATATTATTTTAGCCCAATTAAATAAATTAAATAGTAAAATATAATTTCACTATTAAATTTACTTTACCGATTATTCTAAATTAATCGTGTTCTCTATTCTAAACGAATTTTATCCCAGATAAATTCTTTCGTAATTAATCCTAGATTAATTTTCGCTCTCACATAATTAATCCCAGATTAATTCTGTTCGAGTCAAACGTCATCGGTGAATCTTCGGGAAGCGACCCATGAGATCCCTGGATATGGTGGCAGTAGATCCGGTCATCGAACTATCCGAATACGTGTGTACCCAGTACCACGTTCTTACCGATTTACAAGACATGGTTGGCTTCTAGCAAAGCATCGTGCCTCCCCAATTCTCCAGAAATATTCTTTTAAGGAATATGTAATCTTTGTCAGGTGTAGTATACGTAGTATTGCGTATTACGATCCAGTATCGATATCACATGCTAGGCCTAGGGCTGGAATTGTGTCTGCCTCGTACGAAGCATATATCAGATCTCTGGTAACTAGTCTCTATAATCGGATAATCATGACCTAGTCATATTATCCCGATGACTGCAGTACATAAGAGTACCAGTTCCGTATCCTACGTGATCATCATCTCCATTTGACTGAAGTGATACTTCCATCTTGACATCACACACCCCAATACACTACGATTCTCAGTATACCCAGAAGAGGCGTACACAGAACCTGTTAAAGCCCCTAACGACCAAAACAAAAGTATACTGATTGTCGCAAGTATTAGCGATGCAAGTCTCAGGTTAAGACCAAATACACCTACCCTGATTCGGATTCCCATAGACACATAGTCATACTACCAATGGGATTCTGAGGGGCTATCCAGAGCGAAGCTGTTTCCGTTCCATCGGTAAATAGAACCTCATATTACACTTGCATGAGTATCCAATACCCAAATATATGAGAACTATGTCGTCATGCTTCCATAACATGCAAAGTGTAATACTAGCCTATTCCGCATTATCGATGTCCAGTCTCGATAATACTACGACTAGGGATATTTAATGATTAAACCTTACGTGGATTAATATTGTCTCATATATTATTAATTCGGTACTAATCATATGGACTTTAATCATTTATTTATCCCAGTAATCCAATTACAATGATAAATGAGCAATTTCCTTTGTCACATAGTTAATTTGTACAAGAACACCATGTTTTGTACAAATAGTGATGTTATGGGTCATAATTGTCCAATAATCTCCCACTTGGCCAATAGCCAATCACTCAAGTGTCATACACCTGAACTATGTACCGGTCGCTCAAACTTCTGCTGAGAAACAGCTTTCGTCAGCGGATTTGCATGTTATCATCTGATGCGTTTTATTCGATCATCACATCGCCACGATGTATGATCCGATGAATCAGATGAAATATTCGAAGTATATACTTGGATCGTTGGTGAGACCGTAATTTCTTTAGCCTGTGATGTAGCCCAGCTCAGCTGCTAACAGAAGTATACCTAATCCAATTAGGATTATATAGATCCAAAATTGCTTCTTTTGATGCCTCAGCTGCATCAATGTTCTGCTTTTGTTGTTTATTCGGTAACAGTATCTTGCGTGGAAGATTTCCAGCTCACTGTTCCGTTATTCAAACTAAATATGTACCCTGATTTTGACTTAAAGTCGTCTTTGTCGGTTTGGAAACTTGCAACGGTGAACCTAGTCACTTCAAGTTCTCATTCTCCATGTTTTAAGAATGCATCCTTAGTTCGTCTAAGATACTCAAGGATGTTCTTAACATCAATCCAGTGACCATCACCTGAATCGACCTTATAGCATCTACATATGCTCAAAGTATATGAGACATCAGGTCACATACATTTCAAAAACATACGAGCTCTGGGAGGGTTGTCTGCAGCTTTCTAGATCTATCCCAGTAGATCTTTATTCCTAGAATAAAGCCTATTTCTCCCAGGTATTCCACGGAGAATTTTAATGAAAGCCAAGCTTTCACCGATTATATTATGGGAATGTCATTTCCAAGAAATAATATATCATCATTATATTGGACAGTCACTGTCAGTGTGCTCCCACTAACATTCTTATATACACAAGAATCATATTCGTTTTGAATGAAATCATATACCATTATGATCTCATCAAAACGTTGGTTCCAAGAACGCAATGCTTGCTTCAATCCATAAATGGATCGATTTAACTTGAAAACTTTGTTTGCTTGTTTTGGTACGAAAAAACCGTTAGGATGTTGTAAACATCCTCCAAAAGATTTTCGTTAAGGAAAGCGGTTTTTGAAGTCAGCTGTCATATTTCATAAACGAAATATGCAGCACTAGCAAGCATTATCTGAATGGATTTAATCATGGCAATAGATAAAAGGTTTCGTCGTAGTCGACACTATGTTATTGACGATACCCTTTCTGTACAAGCCTAGCTATGTACATTTATATGTTGCCATCCATGTATGTCTTCTTTGAAGACTCATATAGTACCAATAGGCACAATGCCTTCTGGTATATTAACCAGTGACCAAACTTGATCGTATACATAGAATCCATTTCGGACTTCATGGCATTTTGCCATAAAAGGAGTCGATACCTTGTATCACTTCCTCATACGTAGCCGGTTCTTCTTCCTCAATAAGATTGACATCTACATGAGGTGAGATCAGAAACCTATACCTCCTAGGTTGTTTTCTGACTCTCTCCGACCTATGCGGTTCTTGTGTATTTGAAGATATTGGTCTAGTTTCATCTCTGATGAACTGTTGATATTCCGTTAGGACTCGGTGCCTGGAACAGTATTACTCTGATTTTCATCGAGTTTTACTTTCTTCCCACTTACCACTGCATATAGGAATTCCTCTTAGGAAAATCGCATGGAGAACAACAATTACATTGTTCTCTTGTGAGTTGTATAAGTACTATACTTTGGTTTCCCTATGGACAACCCACAAATAGGCACTTATCCGATTTGGGTTTTAGTTTGGTATCATCCAAACATTCAATTATATGCCCAGCATCCCAAATCTTCAGGAATGAGAAACCCGATTTCCTTCATGTTCATATCTAATATGAAGTCTGTCTAACAGATTTACATGGAAATTTATTCAAAATAAGTATTGCACTGTTTAATTGCATATCATGTGAAGGAAATTGGCAGCTCAGAGCGACTCATCATTAACCTTACCATGTCCAACAAAGTTCAGTTTCTTTGTTCGGACACACCATCAAATTGAGGTGTCCCAGGAGGAGTCCGCTATGAAAGAATACCATACTCTTTCTGGTAATCTTGAAACTCATATGTTTAAGTATTTTACACTATGGTCCGACCGTAATGTTTTTAATACTTTTACCGGTCTATTTTCTTACTTCGTGTCGAAACTATTTGAATTACTCAAAAGTTTCTGACTTGTGTTTCATAAGATACACATAACCATAACGTGATGCCACATCCGTAAAGGTTATGAAGTATTCATATCCACTTCTAGCCTAGCTAGACATGGGCCCACTTACGTCACAATGAACGAGGGCTAACAGATCGGTGGCACTTGCATTTTTACCAAGTAAAAGGTGTTTTAGGCACTTTGCCTAATAAACTAGATTCGTAGACATCATTTGAATTAGAATCAAATTCATCCTAATATCCACTCTTCGAAAGTGTGGATATACGAGTCTTGTTAATGTGTCCCAGACAACAATGCCACTTTTAAGTCTCAACAGATTTATTCAGTTTGAGCTTTTGTTTGTCGTATTATATGTTTGAGATTCATTTATATTATAAATATAAATAATGTTATTCACATCTAATGTGTTTATCTCAATATCATCTTTATAAACAAAACACTTAGTGTTCTAGAATATAAAGGTATACCCGCAACAGATTAAACTAGATACAGAGATAATGTTATAGTCAAACTAGATACATTATAACAGTCTCCTAATTTAAGTACATGTCAAAAAGGCAGTTCCAAAACTTAGGTTTCTACGACCAAAACAACGACTCATGTCATGTTTTCGACTCATAGGTCGATCTCAACTGAAGTCAGTCTCATGCTAATCAGCAGATCCCGCACATCAGTACATATATTTATGTACCACATCCAGTATCTAAAATCCAATTTTAAAACCAGTAGTGGACATGTTTATAACAAACATACCTGAAGTCAGAGCCTTGCCCGTCTTCTCTTCCTTCATGTCTGCCTTTGTCCATACGGTAGTCACGCTTCCAGTGACCCCGTTTGCCACAGTTTAGGCAGACATCTTGGGATATGTCATTTTTCTTCCCAGAAGACTGTGACGATTTTGCCTTTGCCCTTTTTCATATCACTAGAAGCCTTCGGCCAAGCCTTGACTTTCTGGGATGTTGAAGTAAGATGTGCCTTGCGCTTCTTGCCCTTTTGCAAGCTATGGCCGTGTCTCCTTGAGCATAGCCATTAACTCTCCAAGAGTTTTCTTTTGCAATCAGTACTTCTAAGATCTAAGAATAGATCTATGAAGATCCTTCAATTTCAATATCATACTATAAGGATCTAATCCTTAGTTCTGACGAAGAAATTAAGGAGTCTTTGCGGCAAGCATAAAGGATTGAGCACTAAAGTTTTCATCACGATGAGTCTTCCAAAGCTCATGCTCTACTATTTGCTCAACTCTGGGCTTAGGCCAGAGAGGTCGCTCTATCAAATAGATTAACTTCTCATTTCCCAGGACTATTCTGAGATTCATTTCCCAATATGAAAATTTACGCCGTTAAAGACTTTTTTAACCTAGGATTATGTCATTTGATGCTAATCTTTCAAGTCATCTTGATTGCTATAGTCCAACTATCCAATCAACGATTTCAGGTATAATCTAATGTAATGATTACTATAGTCTAACTATATAATTAATTACAATTTGATTGGTTAAATTCAATATATTGATTACTATAATCCAATATATAACCAACTATAAATGAAGTAGTTTGAATACAGTCCAACTGTTTAATTAAACAACAATTGAATATTATTCCAACTAATATATATAAATTTTTAAAGACGAAAAAATGAAATGAGCGCGTATTGCCAAGTATCTAAATGAAATTGCAAATTTAATACTTGCCTCCCACTATTTTTCGGCGAGCCACTAACCCTCTGTGGAGTACTCAGGAAACCTAGTTTCCTAGTGGGCTAGGATCCCGTTAAATAACACACAACCTTGACTTTGGCCAATAAGTTGTATGAAACTTAACTAGGTAGATCTCTAAGATCAATTGGATCCCATCCAATTCCTAGATCCAGTAGGTGGACTTCCAAGTCCGAAACATATATCCAATATATGCCAATATATCTGATATATTCCCTAACATTTTTCCTCTGAATCAACTACGTCTTGGCTTTGGATCAACAAGCTTAATGAAACCAGTTAAACGTGACCCATTGACAGTGGGAAAGCTTCGTAATCGAGGCCGATGAACAAGAAGTGACCTTGACTTTGGCCAACAAATCATAACTTTCCCAAGGGGTACGATATGGAACAAAGCCTTCATGATTCAAACACATCCGCGATGGACAAAGGTCTTGACTTTGGCCAACAAACCAATGCCAATCTTGGATCTTGAGAGAGAATCACTCAATGGAAGGAAAAACACTTAATATAAAATGAGGGTTTTTGTCGCGATTTGGCAACCAATTTATTATCTTTAATTAGGTCTCAACATACACCCTTAAGCATGCATTCTAAAATCATAATAAGGCGCGAATAAAATTAATAATGATATGCGGATGGATATTGAACAATTGTTCCTAGAACAAATTTATCACTTTCATCTCCCCGGCTAGCACTATTCTAACTTCTACCCAATTACATAATACTTCTAAGGAAACCTCATTAACAATGAGGGGAATTGGTGAGAAAAGAATTACAAAGAGTCTAGAGATAAAGGCTGGACACGCAGGTCCAATTTAATAAATTCTAAATTTATTACAACAATTTCCAAAATTGCCCTCACCCATCTAATATCCATCTGATATACATTATTCATACAATACATCAATGTATTCACAAAAAACATGTTATTCAATCAATCTAATCCAATTAATTAATCTTTGAATTAAGTGATCATCCAATGTTCAAACAACGATTTGATTTGCGCGAGTCCAACTCGTTTAAGAATAAGTACTCAAAGTGCGTATTCTTGAATTATATCGAACTACAATTTTAAATCCAATTTAATTTTGTATTCAATACTAATTCATATTTAATTCCAAATTAAATAATTACACTTTATTAATGTGCCTTTACGACTTAGATTCTAAATCTAATCTTAATGGGTCTCAAAGGCCCAATTAACATCCAATGTCAATTTAATTAAAGTCCAATGGGCTTTTAATTAATTCATGAGGCATGGGCTTTGGCCAATATGGGTCAAACCCAAATGTCAATGCCCAATAAATGAATCACCCTATTTGCCATAAAATTAATTTCGGCCCATTAGGCCCAATTAAATATTTAAAAGACCCATTTATTATATTTGGACTTAACGGAATGGTTTTAGGCCCAATTTGGATCCAATCCAATTGTCCTAAACCAACTTGGCCCAACCAAGTCCATAAGGCCCAAATATAACAATTTTAGCCCAATTCCAAATTTAAGCCTAATTAATTAAATTCCAATATTCCAAATATCATAATTTATTTAATTAAAGTGTATAGCCATAATTAGTTAGTTAAATTAACATTTCTAAAACACCAATTTAATTAACTAATCATGTTTTATTATTTTCAATACATGTCCAACACAATTGAAGCAAAATCAACTCATACACATGCTCTTTAAGTCACGGCAATATGGGCATTTTATATCCGATTTTGATTTCAATCCAATTAAATCACAAATCAATATACTCATGCATTTTAAACACATCCAATGGTCTAAAATCAAAAATCACCATGAGCTACAAGGGTCCAAGTATTCGACCATGGCATCAATTTGGGGAAAATTAATCTAATCAATTTTTTTCAAAATTAATCATGCATAACTCTAAGTTATCATAATCTAAGCATAACCAAACATTCAATTTGAAGAAATCATGCTCAAATCACAAAATCCCCAAAATAAAGTCTATGACCCCTAAAATATTTCATGCTTAAAATTGGCTCCAATACCAATGTTGGGTTCTCCTATAACATGCCAAGGATCTATTAAGCATAAAATTGTGTGAATTAACAAACTAAGTTACAGAAAAATACTCACTTTGATCGGTTATTAGGATGTGGAGATAAAAAAAATTCCAACCTTAGTGTAGTGCTCCAAGCTCTCCTTTGTTTGTATGTTGAGCTCCAAGCTTTGATTCTTGAATTCCAAACTCAAGGGAATGGTTTTGACTCCTTAGATGTGCTAGCATGCAAGATTTTGAAACAAAATCATCACACATGAACCCTAGGTTCACGCCATTTTGGAGAGCGAGAGAGGAGAGGAATTCGGCCCTTGGCCAAAAAGATGAAGAGAATGTGTTTTGTTACTTGTTTTTTGATTTTCAAAATCAATATGTCAAATACCAAATCTCCAAGAGTTGGTAAAAGTCTATCACAAGTCAAAATAAAATAAGCTTGTCCATCATCAAAAGTAAATGAAGTTGACAAGTGATGTGACTTGTGGGCCCCACTGTAAATTCAAAATCCAAGTGGGCCCGCTAAACACATTTTGGGCTCGGGTTCGTTAATTCCGAATTAACGAATTTTCCGTTGCGACTTAATTAAATCAAATTTAATTAAATAATAATGCCTCGCAAAATTATTACGAAAAGTCGCTTACGAATTAATTCTAAATTAATTCGTTTGCTCGAATTAAAATTCAATTTTAATTCCGTGATGAAATCCAATTTCATTTAATATATATAATATATTAATTTAGCCCAATTAAATAAATTAAATAGTAAAATCTAATTTCACTATTAAATTTACTTTACCATTAATTCTAAATTAATCGTGTTCTCTCTTGTAAACGAATTTCATCCCAGATAAATTCTTTCGCAATTAATCCTAGATTAATTTTTTCTCTCTCATAATTAATCTCAGATTAATTTTGTTCGAGTCAAACGTCATCGGTGAATCTTCGGAAAGCGACCCATGAGATCCCTGAATATGTTGGCAGTAAATCCGGTCATCGGACTATCCGAATACGTGCGTACCCAATACAACGTTCTTACGGATTTACAACACATGGTTGACTTCTAGCAAAGCACCGTGCCTCCCCAATTCTCCAGAAATATTCTTTTAAAGAATATGTAATATTTGTCAGGCGTAGTATACGTAGTATTGCGTATTACGATCCAATATCGATCTCACATGCTAGGCCTATGGCTGAAATTGTGTCTGCCCCGTACGAAGCATATATCAGATCTCTGGTAAATAGTCTCTATAATCGGATAATATGACCTAGTCATATTATCCCGATTACTGCAGTACATAAGAGTATCAGTTCCGTATCCTACGTGATCATCATCTCCATTTGACTGAAGTGATACTTCCATCTTGACATCACACCCAATACACTACGATTCTCAGTATACCCAGAAGAGGCGTACACAGAACCTGTTAAAGCCCCTAACGACCAAAACAAAAGTATACTGATTGTCGCAAGTATTAGCGATGCAAGTCTCAGGTTAAGACCAAATACACTTACCGTGATTCGGATTCCCATAGACACATAGTCATACTACCAATGGGATTCTGAGGGGTCTATCCAGAGCGAAGCTGTTTCCATTCCATCGGTAAATAGAACCTCATATTACACTTGCATGAGTATCCAATACCCAAATATATGAGAACTATGTCGTCATGTTTCCATAACACACACAAGTGTAATACTAGCCTATTCCGCATTATCGATGTCCAGTCTCGATAATACTACGACTAGGGATATTTAATTATTAAACCTTACATGGATTAATATTGTCTCATATATTATTAATTCGGTACTAATCATATGGACTTTAATCATTTATTTATCCCAGTAATCCAATTACAAATGATAAAATAGTAATTTCCTTTGTCACATAGTTAATTTGTACAACAACACCATGTTCTGTACAAATAGTGATGTCATGGGTCATAATTGTCCAACATTTGCTCCATGAAAAATTGGGATGATTCCTCCACCCTAGATTGTAGGTGTTGGAATATGGATTGTTCCCATGTCTATTGACATTGTTGACATAGTTCACCGTTTCTTCATGTTGGTATGGCTCTGGTGCTCCTCCAAATAGTGACCTTGTGGCTCTGGCAATGTTTACAACTTGCGTGTTAAGTGTTTCCAGGCTTTTGCACATTTGCTCAACCTTAGTATTCACTGTTGAGTTAGCTCCAACTTCATAAATTCCTGCAATTCGTTGAATCATGCTTCTTTCTGTTGGCCACAATGAATTGTTGTTAGCCATTTCTTCGATTAAGTCCCAGGCTTGATCTTCTCCTTTTGCCATCAAAGCTCCTCCAGTAGCAGCATCAATTGTGATTCTCATCAGTCCAGAAAGTCCATTATAGAAAGTTTGGACTTGATGCCATTTTGGAATCTCATGGTTAGGAAATTTTCGGAGCAAATCTTTGTACCTTTCCCAATCTTCGTAGAGAGTTTCCGAGTCAAGTTGTACAAAGGATGTGATGTCATTTCTCAGTTTTGCTGTTCTGGCTGGTGGAAAGTACTTTGCAAGGAATTTGGTGGCAAGAGTGTTCCAAATTGTGATGGAACCTGCTAGTAGTGAATGTAGCCAAGTTTATGCTATGTCTTTCAAGGAATATGGAAAAACTCGCAGTCTCATTGCTTCTTCTTATGATCAGTTGTAATTGAAAGTGCCGCAAACTTCCAAGAAGTTGCTGATGTAGGCATTAGGATCTTCAGTTACATTCACCCAAAAATGTACTGACTGCTTAATCATCCGAATGCATGTTTTGATGTCACACGCATTTGCAGGTAAGGGAGGAAGTACAATATATCAAATGAGGCCGTCAACCACTGGAATGGTTCTGTCTCAAATGGGAATTGGTTGTGCAACCTCCAAAGGTTTAAGTTCCATGTTAACAATTGCTTCTTGGCCTTCTCGCCTTTCCCTTCTCAACTGTCTGATGGTTCTTTCAATCCCATGGTCAAGCGGTCAGAGTTCAAAGCTTCTGGTTCGTCTCATGTAATGTCTGAGAACTTGAATCAAGTGAAAACAAAAACAATAAGTAAAAATAAAATTAGATACAAGTAAATGTATCTAACCTCAAAACTAATAGTGAAAGATAAATAAGTCCCCGACAACGGTGCCAAAAACTTGACCGGCGTAATCACACGCGTATAACGCAAGCGCACGTATCGTTCAAGTAGTATAAAAAGTATTGATCCCACGAGGACTTAAAACCTTTTGTTATCAATTTATGAAGTTAAATGTTTACAAGTATCTAATGCATTGATTGTTTGATTGGGTGGTGACTTTAAAATTAAAACAAGTAAATAAATTGCTTGAAAGTAGATTGAAGAAAATTCAAATTTATAAAACTATCCAGGGTTGTGAATTTTTCCAATATCTTTTTAAAAGATGAAGTGGTTATTTTACGTTTGTGTAATATATTGGTTTATTAACCTGGAACACAAAATTATGTAAAAGCCACTTTCGATGGTCAAATACAAATACCCAGTATAACCCAATTAATCATATTCCTATGTTAACCAAGTTATCTGAATTCATTAAGATTAAGTTCCAATTATGGCTACCCCCGCCCGACAGGTATATTCCTATCATGTAAGGAAATCTATTGAAGGGTTATATATCCTCAAGGAAGATCGTGGGCTATTGAGTCTAAGGTCTTTAACCTAAAATCTCTTTTCCAAGTTCATTTTAAGTTTACCAGTTCAATTTTATTAATGGCCAGTTAATAAAAAGCATTAGAATTAAGGCTCAATAAATAAACCTTTATATTATCCAAACTGTAATTTAACCCCTTATAAACCGGTGATATTGGATTTCATCACAACCCCAAATAACTGGCTTAGTTACGACACATATTTACGGGTAGTAAAAACTTAAATAAAAGAAAAGACATAGTAAATGCTGGAAATTAAATACTGAAAAGTAAAATGCTGAAAAGTAAATTACCGAAAAGTAATTGCCGAAAGTAAATTATAGAAAAGTAAATTGCTGAAAAGTAAATTGCCGAAAAGTAAATAAAGTAAAAATACATAAAAGAAAATACCGGGGGTTAGAGGATCCACTTTTATTACTACTATTTTAGATATCTCCCTTAATATAATATATTAACTTTGCGTGATAATTACCAACCAGCCATATAGGCGGTACCATGATTAAGTCAAATTTATAATTAATTACCAACCGACCAACTAGGCGGTATCCATGCTTAGTCAAGTTAGAACCAATTTATAATTAATTACCAACCGACCAATATGGCGGTATCATCATTAAGTCAGGTTATTTTATTATAATTAAGGGAGATTAATCTAAATAATAATAATAAAAACTTTACCTTTTACCCCAACAAGGGGGAGTTACCTCCTCATTGCGTGAAAAGTAAAAACTGAAAAAGTAAAAAAAGTAAAGTACTGTGCGTAAAAGTAAATTGCGGAAAGTAAAAACTGAAAAGTGAGGAAAAGAAAGTGCGAAAGCAAGCGAGATTAATTACTGAAAGCTGTAAATAAATAAACAAGATACAATCTTCTTAGTTATTCTTAAGGAATTTCAAAGAAGAACGTATGAATTTACAAATGAAATGACTTGGTATTTATAGGCAAAATTTTGCCTCCATCAAATCATCAACCAAATCCATTATTAATTTCTCCACTAATTGCATCACCAAATCCATTATTAATTGCTCCACCAAATCCATTATTAATTTCTATCATGTTTGGTGGGAGCTTGACTATTTTTATTTTTTATTTATTTTTTTGCTTTGAAAATGAGTTTAATAATTACACATAACACACTTTCAGATGTTTCATCAATTTCGGTCATGAAATATTCCGAATTCGAAATTATTTTGTTCTTTAAAGTTGTATATCTTTGAGTCTTCTTTAATCTGAAACTTGAATCAGCTCAATCCGATATCGGAGTAAAGATTTATGCCCAAATTACAATAATTGCGCAAAATTGGAATTTCCGAAACTACACTTCGTTAGAACGCCCTTTCAAGTTTCCAATCTCCAAAATTAATATGTCAAGTCCAATTTTTGCCCTTATTTGACCCACATTTCATCCTAAATGATTCCATTGAGTCCCAATATTATTTTATCTGCAAAATAAACTAAAACATATCAAAACGTTCATCAAACCCAAGAAACTAAACAAAATATTAAGTAAAAGGGGCGATAAATATTGATATATTTTCCGCTCATCACACCCCCAAACCTAACATTTTGCTAGTCCTCGAGCAAAACAATAAAATAAAATACAAGAAACAATTAAAATTAAACTAAGCCACTTTCGTAGGGATCACGGTTGCATTTAGCATATGCAACAAGCTTTTAAACCCCTAGGTGTCCCTAGTGGACGAGTTGTAGTCTCGTGAGGGCTTACAGCAACGATACCCACAAACGTTTGATAAAAGTAAAAGGATAGTAAAACTAATGCACATAAAAGCAAAAAGACAAGAGAAAAGGGAATAAAGAAGTTAGTGACTAAACATGTGAAACTTCTTATCCAAGTTATAAGTTGTTTTATTTCTTTCTAGATTACTGAATAAATAAATTCTCCAATTGTTTTTTTACCATTCTTCTTATACACAGCCAACAAAAAAATTAATCAACTCATTTTGCCCACAATAGTCACACGTGTAGTTGAGAAGAGAGTAATATGTTTGTCCTAAAGTTATATCAGAATTCACACATTTTTTAAAGCAATGAAATAATTTTTCTGATTTTTCTGATTTTTCTAATTTTTTCTTGATTTTTGATTTTTTTTTTATTTATTTATATACAATATCTTACATCCATGTAATGAGCTTTGGGTCAATGACTCCCAAACCAGTTGGCTTTAGGGCACTAGATGTTAAGACACCCATACGGACTTAATAACTCGGACTTCCAATATATATATTTTTGCAACATCTTCGATCCATATAGCGAACTTTGGGTCAGTGATTCTCAAACCAGTTGGTTTTAGGGCACTAGGTGTTAAAACACCCTTACAGACTTAATAACTCGGATCTCATATGTTTTTTTTTATCCCATCGCTTTTTTAGGTGCTTCCTCCAAGTAAACTAGAGCACTGAATATTACAAACTTTTCAATTACATCTCATGTTCGTATGTTACCATGCATATTGATAATATCTATCAACTGAGCATATGAAGATCCATTTTAATCATTTTTAAGGAGAATTCACAAATTAAAAAATTCAAAAGGAAATAAACAAAAATTAACTTGTTCCGAAATAGGTTGAGATACGTTTCAGGAGTGGAAACTCCTTACACAGCTATCTCACACCAATTTCACCTGATTAATCAAATTAAAAACATAAAAACAAATTATTATTTTTTTTAATTTTCGTAAAAATTTTCAAATTGTTTTTTGAATTTTTCAAAAATTTTGCCTAAAATAAAACAATACAAGATACAAATTAACTATTCCCCTCCCCTCAAACTTAAATGAGACATTGTCCCCAATGCCTTAAACAATAGAAGAAGACTTTAGAAAATCGTACCTGGTTAGCTGAAATTCTACATCTAAAGGACGATTATTAGCAAAACAATAAAAGAAATCGTGAAAGGTCAAAAAGTCCGGATCCTGTCGGAGAAAATAAAAGAAAATAACAAAACAAATCAAAATTATTAGGAAAGACAAAGACATATAATATTTACAAGAAAGTAACAACTTGATTGACATCTATGCGTCTGGGACAAGCTTCCCATCCAATTTTCTTATAAATGGCAATAATAGTCTTTTTTATTCAAATTCTCGGGACTATATTGTTGTCTTTCTTTTCGAAATTGTGTATATAACATGTGAATTGCATGATGCACATATCCACCGGGATGCGTCTCAAGAGTCTTAGATATGTCATCCAAATACTCCTTACTCAAGCCATCCATAATGAATTTAACCTTATCTTCACGGTTATCAGACACCATTCCTAAAGAACAACAACGAGTATTACATGTCATGCGAGCACATTTATCGCAAACACCCATTCTTTTAGCTATTCTCTTTTTAGCATAGGTGCTTCTTCCTAAACCAGGCAGATGCATTAGGATCTTCAGTTGTATTCCCCCCAAACTGTACTGGCTGCTGAATCATCTGAATGTATGTTTTGATGTCACACGCATTTTCTGGTAAGGGAGGAAATACAATACATGAAATAAGGCTGTCAACCACTGGAATGGTTCTGTCTCGAATGGGAATTGTGTTGGACAATTATGAACCATATCGTCACTATTTGTAAAAATCATGGTGTTGTTGTACAAATTAACTATGTGACAAAGGAGATTGCACTCTTATCATTTGTGATTATATCACCTTGATATATAAATGATAAGAGGTCCCTGTGATTTGTTCCTGGATTGAGAATGATATGAGACAGTATCAATCCACGAAGGATAAATCATTAAATATCCCTAGTCAGAGCATTATCGAGATTGGACATCGATGAATGCATAAAAGACTAGTATTACACTTGTACGCGTTGTGAGGGCATACCAGCATAGTTCTCATATATTTGGGTATATGATATTCATGCAAGTGTAATAGGAGGTTGTGTTTTACCGATGGTACAGGAAACAGCTTCGTTCTGGATAGACCCCCTCGGAATTCCATTGGTAGTATGACTATGTATCTATGGAAGTCCGAAATCAGGGTAGGTGTATTTGGTCTTAACCTGAGACTTGCACCGCTAATACTTGCGACAATCAATATACTTTGGTTGCGGTCGTCCAGGGCTTTAACAGGTTCTGTGTACGCCAATGCTGGGTTATATTGAGAATCGAGTGTGTTGGGTGTGATGTCAAGACGGAAGTGTCACTCCAGTCATATGGAGTTGATGATCGCGCAGGGATACAGAACTGGTTCTCTAAAAAGGTTGCAACCGTCGGGATAATATGGACTTGGTCATGATTATCCGATATTAAAGAGACTAGTGCTCGTAATCCGATATATGCTTCGTACGGGGCAGACACTGTACCAGCCCCAGGCCTTGCATGTGATCATCCGATACTGGACAGAAATACGCAATACTACGTATACTACACCTGATATAGATCCTTTATTCCTGTAAGGATGTTTCCGGAGAATTGGGTAGGCATGGCGCTTTGCTTGAAGCCAACCTTGTCTTGTAATTCGGTATAAATGTAGTACGAGGTACTTACGTGTTCGGATAGTCCGACGACCAAATTTACTGCCAACATATCCGGGGATCTCATGGGTCACTTCCCAAAGATTCACTGATGACGTATGACTCCCACTTTTAATTAATCTGGGATTAATTGGATGAGAGAGAGAAAATTAATATGGGATTAATTGCGGAGATATTTTATCTGGGATAAAATATCATTTAAAGAGAGAGAACGATTAATTTGGAATTAATTGATAAATTAAAATATTTGATATATTAAACGAAATTGGATTTCGACGCAGAATTAAAATTAGATTTTAATTCGGGCGAACAAATTAATTTAGAATTAATTCGTTAGCGACGTGAATAGTGACTTCGCTAGGTGTAATCATTTAATTACGACGCAACGGAAAATTCGTTAATTTGGAATTAGCGAACCCGATGCCGGGATTG
Organism: Zanthoxylum bungeanum; assembly: GCA_019454045.1. Taxonomy (NCBI): domain Eukaryota; kingdom Viridiplantae; phylum Streptophyta; class Magnoliopsida; order Sapindales; family Rutaceae; genus Zanthoxylum; species Zanthoxylum bungeanum. The sequence continues at coordinate 40,566 of SKCR01029378.1, read as the reverse complement.
TTTTCGAGCGCATTCACATTTCGAATTCGAGTGCGGCACGCAAGTCAAATCAAGCGTCAAATCGCTAGTCGCATCAAACATCAAATCACTTGTCACTTTGAGTGATGTGACTTGACAACTTGTGATTGATGTGATTGAGTGATGTGTGTGGTTGGCATTTGTGGGCATTGATTGCCTTGACTTTTGGAACCAAAATTGTGTATTTGATTTTAGAAATCAATTACCAATTTTAATTAACACATTTATCTCTCTCTCTCCTTCATTCTCTTCATCTTTCTCACGCCCAAAGGGCTGTGCATTTTCTGGTTTCTGGTTTGCAAAAACCGAAATTAATGGGAAGCAAAATGTGGATTTTTGTGGCAAAAATCAAAAGAGAGATAGCACTCTGAGAGACATGTGAAGGTGATAGGGAAGTCCACCCATGAGCCGGGAAACATTTGACGAAGCTTGGAGCTTGTTCAAGGACCTCCAATGGCCGAAAATGAGGAGCAAAATGCAGCCCACTGCCGCACAAACCAGTGAGCAGATTTTCATTTTTTGTTGCCTCCCGCGTCGCTCAACCGCTCGATGTGAGTATTCCGCGACTTCCTCAAATGTATTCGCACATATTTCATGCTTGTTATTGATCTTGGGACCTTAATAGAAACCAACAAATTGGTGGTACAACCTCCAAAGGTTCAAGTTCCATGTTAAGAATTACTTCTTGGCCTTCTCGATTTTCCCTTCTCAACTGTCTGATGGTTCTTTCAATCTCTGGGTCAAGCGGTCGGAGTTCAAAGCTTCTGGTTCGTCTCATGTAGTGTCTGAGATCTTGAAACAAGTGAAAACAAAAACAATAAGTAAAAAGAAAATTAGATACAAGTAAAAGTATCTAACCTCAAAACTAATAGTGAAAGATAAATAAGTCGCCGACAACGGCGCCAAAAACTTGACCGGCGTAATCACACGCGTATAATGCAAGCGCACATATCGTTCATGTAGTATAAAAAATATCGATCACACGAGGACTTAAAACCTTTTGTTATCAATTTATGAAGTTAAATGTTTACAAGTATCTAATGCATTGATTGTTTGATTGGGTGGTGACTTTAAAATTAAAACAAGTAAATAAATTGTTTGAAAGTAGATTGAAGAAAATTCAAATTTATAAAACTATCAGGGTTGTGAATCTTTCCAATATCTTTTTAAAAGATGAAGTGGTTATTTTACGTTTGTGTAATATATTGGTTTATTAACCTGGAACACAAAATTATGTAAAAGCCTCTTCCGATGGTCAAATACAAATACCCAGTATAACCCAATTAATCATATTCCTATGTTAACCAAGTTATCTGAATTCATTAAGATTAAGTTCCAATTATGGCTACCCCCACCCGACAGGTATATTCCTATCATGTAAGGAAATCTATTGAAGGGTTATCTATCCTCAAGGAAGATCGTGGGCTATTGAGTCTACGGTCTTTAACCTAAAATCTCTTTTCCAAGTTCATTTTAAGTTTACCAGTTCAATTTTATTAATGGCCAGTTAATAAAAAGCATTAGGATTAAGGCTCAATAAATAAAACTTTATATTATCCAAACTGTAATTTAACCCCTTATAAACCGGTGATATTGGATTTCATCACAACCCCAAATAACTGGCTTAGTTACGACACATATGTACGGGTAGTAAAACTTAAATAAAAGAAAAGACATAAGTAAATGCTAGAAATTAAATACTGAAAAGTAAAATGCTGAAAAGTAAATTACCGAAAAGTAAATTTCCGAAAAGTAAATTGGTGAAAAGTAAATTGCTGAAAGTAAATAAAGTAAAAATACAATAAAAGAAAATGTTGGGGGTTAGAGGATCCACTTTTATTACTACTATTTTAGATATCTCCCTTAATATAATATATTAACTTTGCGTGATAATTACCAACCAACCATATAGGCGGTATCCTGATTATGTCAAATTAATAATTAATTACCAACCGACCAACCAGGCGGTATCCATGCTTAGTCAGGTTAGAACCAATTTATAATTAATTACCAACCGACCAATATGGCGGTATCCTCATTAAGTCGGGTTTATTATATTATAATTAAGGGAGATTAATCTAAATAGTAATAATAAAAGCTTTACCTTTTACCCCAGCAATGAGGAGTTACCTCCTCATTGCGTGAAAAGTAAAAAATGAAAAAGTAAAGAAAGGAAAGTAATGTGCGTAAAAGTAAATTGCGGAAAGTAAAAACTGAAAAGTAAGGAAGAGAAAGTGTGAAAGCGGAAATTAATTACTGAAAGCTGTAAATAAACAAACAAGATACAATCTTCTTAGTTATTCTTGAGGAATTTCAAAGAAGAAAGTATAAATTTACAAATGAAATGGCTTGGTATTTATAGGCAAAATTTTACCTCCATCAAATCATCCACCAAATCCATTATTAATTGCTCCACTAATTGCTCCACCAAATCCATTATTAATTGCTCCACTAATTGCTCCACCAAATCCATTATTAATTGCTATCATGTTTGGTGGGAGCTTGACTATTTTTATTTTTTTTTTGCTTTGAAAATGACTTTAATAATTACACATAACACACTTCCGGATGTTTCATCAATTCGGTCATGAAATATTCCGAATTAGAACTTATTTTGTTCTTTAAAGTTGTAGATCTTTGAGTCTTATTTAATCTGGAATTTAAATTAGCTCAATCCGATATCGGAGTAAAAATTTATGCCCAAAATACGAAATTGCACAAAATTAGAATTTCTGAAACTGCACTTCGTTAGAACGCCCTTTCAAGTTTCCAATCTCCAAAATTAATATGTCATGTCCAATTTTTGCCCTTATTTGACCCACATTTCGTCCTAAATGATTCCATTGAGTCCCAATATTATTTTATCTGCAAAATAAACTAAAACACATCAAAACGTTCATCAAACCCGAGAAACTAAACAAAATATTAAGTAAAAATGACGATAAATATTGATATATTTTCCGCTCATCAATATCAAATCCATGAGATCGATTTTTGAAATATATCGAGTAGTAAGGATTTTACCTAACCATGATCCAAAATTCGATAAGGAACATAAATATTGGAAGAAATGAGATGACATGCTCGAAGTGTATTCTAATAGCTCCCACTTTTTTCATCGACTATGGGCCATGACATGCTGCTAGATGTTACTCATGCTTTGTGGAATATCGTATAGATGAAATATTAAAGAGTTAATATCGTTCCACTACTACTAGATAATGAACCTAGGACATTCGCATAAATATAGTTCTCGTATATGTTACAAATTCAATGATATTTATTAAAAGTTAATAAATGATTATTTTGGCAAAATAAGATTTCCTAATAAGATTAGGACATCTGAAATATTTTGGAAATATTAATTTGATTAATAAATTTGAAATAGAAAATTAGATTTAATTATTTAAATAAATATTTGATATTTATATTAATTAAATTAAATTAAATTAAATGTAATTTTGATTAATCGTTAATTAAAATTAAGTAAGTTAAAATTAATTAATATTTAATTAATTATTGGGCTAAAATAATATTTAATGTATTTGACTTTAATTTAGTGGGTTAACACGCAAATTAATTAGAGTTCTAATATGGATTAAATAGAGAAATCTTATTTAGTCATGAATTCTTATTTAGTTAAGGTTTCCTAATTATTATTAGGGAATGTGTATTAATGAAACCAAATCTGATTCGAAGAGATCTTGGAGGGTCCTTATTATATTGGGATACAGACAAAGCATTTCCCATCTATAAATAGATGGGCAATTCGGCCAAAGGAATATACAATTCCTCCTTGGCCGAATTTTGGTCTTTCTCTCTCTCTCTTCGGCTTGTTCCAAGTTTGTTCTAAAATTGTTTCAAAGAAAATTACTTCTTTGATTCCCGATCTAAGACTTTAGCATCCTAGAAAAGAAAGAAGTTTCTTTATTATCAAAATTAGAGTAATTTATTCGTGGAAGAATTCTAGTGTGCCAATTAAAGGTTCAACGTTTGGTGCACTACGATAAAGGGAAACATTGAGAAGGGAATTCAAGAAGGCTTTAAAAAAGAATAAAGCAGTTCAGGTATGATTTCTTTGTTGTCGAATTTTATTTATATTGATAAATAAATCATATGCATGTATGTTTGAATTAATAGGGATTAATTTAATACTATATTTGTTTATATAAACAACAACATAACCACGATCCTTAAAGTGGTTTTGGAAGAAAATTTTAAATTCCAGTCGCATGTATGCTTCCGTGCTAACCCCAAAACCTATCAGTAGTATCAGTAGCTTTGAGGTTATGTCGTTTCGATGAAAACAAATCAAAAGCTTGTATTAAAGATCCTATAGAATACTGTTCCATTAGGTTATTATTTTATGTGGATAAACTTATTATTTTTGGCTGTTTTTTTGTGGTGACACTAGACATAGGGACTAACAACTCTAAAAAATTTCAACTCATTCGGAATTCGAGAATGTCGAGTTTTTGGTGAAAAACCGCTGCGGACAGAACTTGAAATCTTAGGAAAGAGATTATGTCCACTCCGGGTCACAACACACATCATTGTGCATCGCAACATGCTGACGAAAATAGAATATGTTTTATGCTGCAGGGACCAATTTATAAAATTCTAAAAGTTTTGGGAGTTTATTATAAATACCCAAAGTTCAAGTGTCAAATATAATTTTTGAAATTATAAAATTTTACAAAATTTTCCGGAATTAAATTTTGAGTAAGATTAGAATTTGTATTCCATTAAAAATAGTTTTGGAAAGAATTCTAATGAAATTGGAGTTATTGTTAGTTTAGAACTTAAACTTCTTTTGAGGAAGTTAAACCTAAATAAGAATTTTAATTGGATTAAAATTAAATTACAACAAGAATCTTAATATAATTTTGATTAAATCTTTTAATTATTTAATATGATTAAAATCTTAACTGATAATCAAAGAGTATTCTTTTATAAGTTTCAAGATTAGTATAAGATTATACAAGCCATGAAAGCCTAAGACATTCTCGAACAAAAGATTTACTAAAGAGAACTCTGTCACCAAGACAATAAGAGCTTAAGAAAGTAGGGACTTTAGTGGTCACGTCGGACCCCTTTCATATGTTGGCGTTTTGGTGGCAGAAGCGCAGTTTTAGGTAAAAATATTTTTTAAACATTTTAAAATTTTGCAACCAAATTAGCCGATATCAAATACCTATATTTAGATCGTATTTTACGTAAACATATTATTTGTCAACAACTTAACAACATAAACTAATCGTAAAAACGCGGCAAAGATTTTACGAAAACTTTTACGAATAAATACTATGAAAAATGGGTAACTGGTCAACCGACTATAGAGCCGGGTCGACCCGATCACTTGGGTAGTAACCGATCAGCCCCTGGACAGTCCAAACAGTGAAAAATTCATTGTTTGGACAACCCTAACACATTAATCCCGTTTCTCACGTAATTTTACCGTTTTCACGAATTTTCTAATCGGAACCTTTTCCGATATTTATTTAACACCAAATACACATCCAAACACATCCAAACATCATATTTTTCTCACAAAATATTATGTTTTCTAGATCTGATCCAAAATTTAAAATTATCCATTTTTCATGTAATATTCCAATTTATCATCAAATTAATTAAATTAATCTACACCATTTTAAAGTCACCACAAATAAAGTCTCAAGAATAATTCTAGGCATCATATGAGTGGGTCCAACAGTCTAGAATGACAATATCACATCTTGAATGTAATTCAACAATTAAAATAACACATGCTTAATCAAAGAAAACAAAGGTCATTATCAAAATCCAACAACACTAAAAATTTGGAAGCAAATATATTATCTAATAATATACTTGAAACATGTAATATGTATATCAAATACATATAGACATGCTTAGGAAAAATAATTTCCAAAACAAGAAACAAGAACCTTACCTTAATCAAATTAAGCTTTTAATTTTTTACTTCATGTTTTTCCAAATTTTTTCCTTTTGATGTTCTTCATTTTTAACTAACCCTAAATTTTTCTTTTGCTCTCAACTCTTAGAAAATGACTAACCAAAAAATGAAAACACATTTTCCATTTTTTATTAGCTTGGCCGAAAATTTGGGGAGTTTTTGGTCATTTACCAAGTTCAAAACTTGGTCCAAAATTAAACACATATTAATCTAATTAAAACTTATTTAATTTATTTGTTTCCAAGTTAGTGGAATTCAAGTGTCAAAGTCCTTTGGTTTAGCCAATCACAATTGGCCAAGTGATGAAGAATATTTCAATAATATTATTTCATCTAAAAACTCAATTATTGATTAATAATAAATTTAATTTGAATTTCTATTCATTAAATGACAAAATAAGGTTATGGAAAAAGATTCCAAGAATATGCATTATTTATTATACTTAATAATCAATTAACCTTTAATTAATTTAATTAATTATAACAAAGACAAGTGGAAAATTCTAATTACCATTTGGCCATTAATGTGTATTTAATTAAATTATGTATCGTATATAAATATACATTTGACCGGCGTAAACACACACGTATAACGCAAGCGCACGTATCGTTCAAGTAGTATAAAAATATCGATCCCACGAGGACACTTAATATCTAAACTATTAATTTTATGAGGTCAAATGATTACTAATATCTAACAAGTTGATTGATTGATTTGAAATGGTGACGATTCTAAATTTAAAAGCAAGTAAATAAAATTGTCGAAAATAGGTTTTAAGAAAATTCAATATTAAAAACTATCTAGGGTTGTGATTTCTTCCAATATCATTTTAAAGATGAAGTGGTTATCTTAAAGTTGGGTAATATATTGATTTATTAACCTGGAACACTAAATTATGTGTAAGCCTCTGTCGATGGTCAGACACAAATACCCAGTTTAACCCAATTGAACCATATGTCTATGTCAACCAAATTATCTGGATTCATTAAGTTTAAGTTCCAATTATGGCTACCCCCGCCCGACAGGTATATTCCTATCCTGTAAGGAAATCTATTAAAGGGTTATCTATCCTCAAGGAAGATCGTGGGCTATTGAGTCTAAGGTCTTAAACCTAAAATCCCTATGTCTAATTCATTTTAGATTTACCAGTTCAATTTTATTAATGGCCAGTTAATAAAAAGCATTAGGTTTAAGACTCAATAAATAAATCTTTATATTACCCAAGCTATAATCTAACCCTTTAAAACGGTGATATTGGATTTCATCACAACCCCAGATAATAATTTAGTTACAACACATAACTAGGGCTAATAAAAACTTGAAAATAAAAGACATAAATAAAAATGCGGTAAAGTAAATACTGAAAAGTAAATTACAATAAAATAAAATGCTAAGGTAAAAGGAATTACTTTTACTACTACTAATTTAGATATCTCCCATAAAATAATATATAAACTTGTGATATTATTTTACCAACCGACCAATCTGGCGGTATCCTGATTAAGTCAAATTAAGTCCAACCAGCCATATAGGCGGTAATATTTGTCCATAATCTGACATAAAGGCTGCGTGGGGGTTTACCAAAATAAATTTTGCCAACCGACCAATATAGCGGTATCCTTTATTAATCAGTATTTTAATAGTGAATATATTATTTTTAAGGGAGATTAATCTAAATAGTAAAAGTAAAAGAATTACCTTTCACCCTAGCTTGGAAATTACCTCCTCATTACTGAAAAGAAAAACTGAAAAATTAAAGAAGAAAAGTATTGTGCGTAAAAGTAAATTGCGGAAAGTAAAAACTGAAAAGTAAAGAAAAGAAAGTGCGAAACTGAAAATTAATTACTGAAAACTAAAAATAAACAAACTAGATACAATCTTCTTATTTATTCATTAAGAATTTCAAAGAAGAAAGTATGAATTTTACAAATGAAATGGCTTGGTATTTATAGGCAAAATTTTGCCAACATCAAATCATCCATCAAATTCTCCACCAAATCCATTATTAATTTCTCCACTAATTACTCCACCAAATCCATAATTGCTCCACTAATTGCTTATCTTGTTTGGTGTTGATTTGATAATTTTTATTAATTATTAATTAATTAATATTTTGCTTGAAAATGATTGATAATGACTTTTAATAATTACACTCCACACACTTCTGGATGGTTCATCAATTTCGGTCATGAAATCATCAGAATTCGAAAATATTTTCTCTTTCAAAGTTGTAGATCTTTGAGTCTTCTTTAATCTGGAACTTGAATCAGCTCAATGATATCTGAGTAAAAAGTTATGCCCAAAATACGACAGATGCACAAAACTGGAATTTCCAAAACTGCACTTCGTCAAAACGCCCTTTCAAATTTCCAATCTTCAAAATTAATATATCAAGTCCAATAATTGCCCTTATTTGATCCACATTTCGTCCTAAATGATTTCATTAAGACCCGATATTATTTTATCTGCAAAATAAACTAAAACACATCAAAACGTTCATCAAACCCGAGAAACTAAACAAAATATTAAGTAAAAGGGGCGGTAAATTGATATATTTTCCGCTCATCACACCCCCAAACCTAACATTTTGCTAGTCCTCGAGCAAAACAACAAAATAAAATTAAAATTAAACTAAGCCACTTTCGTAGGGATCACGGTTGCATTTAGCATATGCAACAAGCCTTTAAACCCCTAGGTGTCCCTAGTGGACGAGTTGTAGTCTCGTGAGGGTTTACAGCAATGATACCCACAAACATTTTACAAAAGTAAAAAGGTAGTAAAACTAATGCACACAAAAGCAAAAAGACAAGCGAAAAGAGAATAAAGATGTTAGTGACTAATCAGGTGAAACTTCTACTCCAAGTTACTAGTTGTTTTGTTTTATTCTAAATTACCGAATAAGTAAATTCTCCGATTATTTTTACCATTCTCCATATACACAGCTAACAAAATATTAATCAACTCATTTTTTCCCACAACAGTCACAAGTGCAATTGATAAGAGAATAATATTTTTGTCCTAAGGTTCTATTAGATTTCACACCTTTTTATAGTAATGGAGTAAATTTTTTTTTTTTTTTTTTTTTTTGATTTTTCTGATTTTTTTTTTTTTTTTTTTATATACAATATCTTCTGCCTATGTAGCGAGCTTTGGGTCGGTGGCTCCCAAACCAGTTGGCTTTAGGGCACCAGGTGTTAAGACACCCCTAAGGACTTAATTACCCAGACTTCAGATATATATATTTTTGCAACATCCTTGATCCATGTAACGAGCTTTGGGCCAGTGACTCCCAAACCAGTTGGTTTTAGGGCACTAGGTGTTAAAACACCCTTACAGACTTAATAACCCGGATCTTAGATTTTATTTTTTTTTTTTTTTACTCCATCACTTTTTGAGATGCTTCCCAATTAAACTATAGCACTGAATATTACAATCCTGTCAGTTACAGCTCATGTCCGTATGTTACTATGCATGTTGATAATATCTGCTAACTAAACATATGAAGATTCCTTTTTAGTCAGTTTTAAGGAGAATTCACACAATTAAATAATTCAAAATGAAATAAACAAAAATTAACTTGTTTCGAAATAGGTTTGAGATACGTCTCAGGAGTGGAAACTCCTTACTCGGCTATCTCTTACCAATTTCACTTTTTTAGTCAAAATAAAAACACAAAAATGCAAAATATTTTTGTAATTTTTTGAAAATTTTTCAATTTTTTTGTATTTTTCGAAAAATTTTGGACTAAAAATAAAAACAACACACAAACTAAAAACAAGGTACTAATCAACTAATTCCTTCCCCCAAACCTAAATGAGACATTGTCCCCAATGTCTTGAACAGTAATAGGAGAGTTAAGAAGGTCGTACCTGGTTAGCTGAAAATCTACAGGAAATTAAAGGTTAAGATCCAGATTAATTCGACGCTTCTTACCACGATTGTCTTCGAACCAATTTATCTTTGAAATGATAGGGTCAACTTGTGGTTCATAGGCTATGAGTTGGTCAATTAGATCCGGGGCAGTTCTGGCAGTGAAGAGGAGTTCTTTCATAGGTTTTGACACGAACCCATTTCTCCGGGCATCATCAAGAAACACACAAAGAAAATCATAAAATCCATCAATATTGAGCAATCCAAGCGGTTTCTGGTGTATGTTCAGGTTCGCCCAAGATAGAACTATAAAAATTTCCTCCAATGTACCCAAACCACCTGGCAAAGCGATAAAAGCATCAGCACGGTTAATCATTTCTACCAGTCGTTCAGACATACCTGGCACGATCAGTTCCTCTCCGTTTGATGATCCAATAAGGTTTGCCTCTGCCAAGGGTTTTGGAATGATTCCTAAAACATTACTGCCTCCTTCCTGTACAGCCTTTGAAACGATCCCCATAAGTCCGAGATTGCCTCCGCCATATATTAAGTGCATATTCCTTGCAGCTAAGACTCGACCCAATTCCTGTGCTGCTTCTATGTATTGTGGCTTAGTACCAACACTACTACCGCAAAACACGCAGATGTTTTCAACTCGTCTTCTTGAAGTGGCTTCCATTTTTTATGTATTTCTTTTTCAACTCCGGATGCCTTCAAAAGTGCAATGACGGGCTGAATTTATAGTACCTGAAAAAGGGTGAGTAATAACAGCACAAATATCTTCCAGAGGACGATTAGTAACGAATTAATATCGTGATAGTCAAAAAGGTCTGGATCCTGTCGGAGAAAAATTAAAAGAAAACAACAAAACAAATCACAATTATTAAGAAAAGACAAAGAGATATAATATTTACAAGAAAAGTAACGGTTTGATTGACGTCTATGCGTCAGGGACAAGCTTCCCATCCAATTTTCTTATAAATTGGCAAACAGGGTCTTTTTGAGTCAGATTCCCGAGACTTAACAGTTGTCTTTCCTTTTGGAATTGTGTATGTAATTTGTGAATGGCTATATTAACATATCCACTGGGATGCGTCTCAAGAGTCGAAGATAGATCATCTAAAGACTCCTTTCTCAAGCCATCCCTAATGAATTTAATTTTGTCTTCGCGATTATCAGACACCATTCCTAAAGAACGACAACGAGTGTTGCAATTAAATCGTGCACATTTGTAACAAACACCCATTTGCTTAGCTCTACGTTTCTTTGAATAGGTGCTTCTTCCAAAACCAGGCAGATGTGAAATAAAAGAGTCAGAAGACTCACCTGCCAATCGGACTCGTGCTTCAATTACCCAACGAATATCATTAGGAACACCGTGAATTGTCAGTAACCTCATCCGTTCCAAGCGAGCTTTGTAAACTTTCATCAGAGATTTTTGAGGGAGAGAAGGAAATTGCTTGCGAAGATTTGCGAGAGCAGCTTCCATTTTGAAATGACTAATCCTGCAAAAATTAAACACACAAAAATAAAACACACCAAATCATAATATATACACAAATTGCATGGGTTGCCTCCCTGCTAGCGCTAAGTTTAAAGTCGTCAGCCAGACTTGGCTTCTCGAACGTTAAGCTGGATCTGAAAGTGTAACACTTTCTTTTTGTCGCTCAAATGATTCTCCCCAGTAGTGCTTGACACGCTTGTTTTTAACCTTGAAAGTTTTGTTAGCGTCAGGATCATGTATCTCAACGGCTCTATTTGGTAAAACTTTGGTGATCACAAATGGACCTGACCACCGTGATTTTGGCTTCCATGGGAAGAATTTCACCCTTGATTTGTTTAACAGTACCTTCTGCCCTGGTTCCAGTTGTATGCGCACTAACTTCTCATCATGTCTTTTCTTGCCTTTTTCTTTGTACAATTTGGCATCTTCAAAAGGCTGATTGTGAAATTCCTCCAATTCGTTGAGCTGGTGGAACTTTTTCTCTTCTGTTGCTTGTAGAGCAAGAATTGGCTCTTTCAGTGCAAAAGATGTTTTATCTTTAGGCTCCACAGGCAATTGACATGTTTTAAGTTTGTCAGTAGAACTTTGTCTTTCATCAGAGTTCTGAATGGTACTGTGTATCACATCGAGTTTGAAACATTCCTCCTCTTTTCATCATCTGGGAAATTCATGGCCTTGAAAACATTGAATGTTACTTCTTGGTCCTGTACCCTCATGGTTAGTTCTCCTTTTTGTACATCAATAATGGTTCGACCTGTAGCCAAGAATGGTCTCCCAAGGATGATTGGCACGTCTGCGTCTTCCTCCATATCAAGGACAATAAAATCTGCTGGGAAAATGAATTTGTCAACCTTGACCAGCACATCCTCAACTACACCTCTTGGAAATACGAGCGTTCTATCAGCAAGTTGCAGTGAGACTGAAGTTGGCATTGTTTCTCCAATCTGTAATTTCCTGAAAATAGAAAAAGGCATCAAGTTAACACTAGCACCTAAATCACATAAAGCCTTACCAAAGTTATGTTCTCCTATGACGCAAGGAACAGTGAAACTGCCAGGATCTTTCAACTTTGGGGGAAGTTTCCTCTGAATGATGGCACTGCATTCTTCTGTTAATGCTACTGTCTCGTAATCTCCCAATCTCCGTTTTCGTGAAAGAATATCTTTCATGAATTTGGCATAGGTGGGCATTTGTTCCAACGCTTCTGCAAATGGAATGTTGATATGCAGCTTTTTGAATATTTCCAGGAACCGGGAAAATTGCTTGTCCAATTTGTTCTTCTGAAGACGTTGAGGAAAAGGTGGAGGTGGAGTGATCTGTTCTTTTTCCTTTGCTTCTTTTTCCTCCATTTGTTGCTTTGTTTCTTTTGGAACTTCCTCAGCAGTTGAATTGACTCCAACATCTTTGTTGATTTCAGTACCGCTCTTTAACATGATGGCATGACATTGCTCCTTCTCCATGTTCCTTGGATTTGGCTCTGTGTTGCTAGGAAGGGTACCTGGCGGTCTGTAACTCTGAGCATTTGCCAGTTGTCCCATTTGATTCTCCAGTGCTTTAATAGAAGCATATTGACTTTGAATTAATGTTGCTTGGGATTGAAACATAGCATCGTATTTTGCTTCTTGCTTTTTGAACATCTCTGCAAACCATTCTTTCATTTCTGGTTCTTTTTCATGCTCCTGGCCTTTGTTCTGTTGCTGAAATTCAGGTGGTGGATAGTTCTGCTGTTGGCCTGAATTGTTACTCCATGATAAATTAGGATGATTCCTCCACCCTGGGTTGTAGGTGTTGGAATATGGATTGTTCCCCTGTCTGTTGAAATTGTTGACATAATTCACCGTTTCTTCATGTTGTTTAGGTTCTGGTGCTCCTCCATATGGTGAACTTGTGGATCCAGTGATGTTCACAACTTGCGTGCTAAGTGTTTCTAGACATTTGCATATCTGATCCAGCCTGGTATTCACTGCTGTGTTTGCTCCAACTTCATAAATTCCTGCAATTCTTTGGATCATGCTCCTTTCTGTTGGCCACAAGGAATTGTTGTTGGCCATTTCTTCGATTAGGTCCCAGGCTTGATCTTCTCCTTTTGCCATCAAGGCTCCTCCAGCAGCAGCATCGATTGTGGTTCTCATTATTCCAGAAAGTCCATTATAGAATGTTTGAACTTGAAGCCATTTTGGAATCTCATGGTGAGGACATTTCCGGAGCAAATCTTTGTACCTTTCCCAAGCTTCGCAGAGGGATTCTGAATCTTGTTGTACAAAGGATGTGATGTCATTCCTCAGCTTTCCGGTTCTGGCTGGTGGAAAGTACTTTGCAAGAAATTTGGTGGCTAAAGTGTTCCAAGTTGTGATAGAACCTGGTGGTAGTGAATGTAGCCAAGCTTTAGCTCTGTCCTTCAAGGAGTATGGAAAAACTCGCAGTCTCATTGCTTCTTCCGCTCTCGGTTGTAATTAAAAGTGCCGCAAACTTCCAGGAAGTTGCTGATGTGGGAATTCGGATCTTCAGTTGCATTCCCCCCAAACTGAACTGAGTGCTGAATCATCTGAATGCATGTTTTGATGTCACATGCATTTGCTGGTAAGGGAGGAAGTACAATGCAAGAAATGAGTCTGTCAATCACCGGAATGGTTCTGTCTCGAATGGGAATTGGTGGTGCAACGTTCAAAGGTTCAGGTTCCATGTTGACTAAAGCTTCTTGGCCTTCTCGCCTTTCCCTTCTCAACTGTCTGATGGTTCTTTCAATTTCTGGGTCAAGCGATCGGAGTTCAAAGCTTCTGGTTCGTCTCATGTAGTTTCTGAGAACCTGAAACACAAGAAAACAAAAACAATAAGTAAAAAGAAATTAGATACAAGTAACGTATCTAACCCCTAAATTAATAGTGAAAGATAAATAAGTCCCCGGCAACGGCGCCAAAAACTTGACCGGCGTAAACACACACGTATAACGCAAGCGCACGTATCGTTCAAGTAGTATAAAAATATCGATCCCACGAGGACTTAATATCTAAACTATTAATTTTATGAGGTCAAATGATTACTAATATCTAACAAGTTGATTGATTGATTTGAAATGGTGACGATTCTAAATTTAAAAGCAAGTAAATAAAATTGTCGAAAATAGGTTTTAAGAAAATTCAATATTAAAAACTATCTAGGGTTGTGATTTCTTCCAATATCATTTTAAAGATGAAGTGGTTATCTTAAAGTTGGGTAATATATTGATTTATTAACCTGGAACACTAAATTATGTGTAAGCCTCTGTCGATGGTCAGACACAAATACCCAGTTTAACCCAATTGAACCATATGTCTATGTCAACCAAATTATCTGGATTCATTAAGTTTAAGTTCCAATTATGGCTACCCCCGCCCGACAGGTATATTCCTATCCTGTAAGGAAATCTATTAAAGGGTTATCTATCCTCAAGGAAGATCGTGGGCTATTGAGTCTAAGGTGAAACCTAAAATCCCTATGTCTAGTTCATTTTAGATTTACCAGATCAATTTTATTAATGGCCAGTTAATAAAAAGCATTAAGATTAAGACTCAATAAATAAACTTTATATTACCCAAGCTATAATCTAACCCTTATAAACGGTGATATTGGATTTCATCACAACCCCAGATAACTAATTTAGTTACACACATAACTAGGGCTAGTAAAAACTTAAAATAAAAGACATAAAGTAAAAATGCGGTAAAGTAAATACTGAAAAGTAAATTACAATAAAATAAAATGCTAAGGTAAAAGGAATTACTTTTACTACTACTAATTTAGATATCTCCCATAAAATAATATATAAACTTGTGATATTATTTTACCAACCGACCAATCTGGCGGTATCTGATTAAGTCAAATTAAGTCCAACCAGCCATATAGGCGGTAATATTTGTCCATAATCAGCCATTAAGGCCGAATCTGGCGGTTCTTGTCAGGTTTACCAAAATAAAATTACCAACCGACCAATATGGCGGTATCCTTTTTAATCAGTATTTTAAATAGTGAATATATTATTTTTAAGGGAGATTAATCTAAATAGTAATAGTAAAAGAATTACCTTTCACCCTAGCTTGGGAAATTACCTCCTCATTACTGAAAAGTAAAAACTGAAAAATTAAAGAAAGAAAAGTATTGTGCGTAAAAGTAAATTGCGGAAAGTAAAAACTGAAAAGTAAAGAAAAGAAAGTGCGAAACTGAAAATTAATTACTGAAAACTAAAAATAAACAAACTAGATACAATCTTCTTATTTATTCATTAAGAATTTCAAAGAAGAAAGTATGAATTTTACAAATGAAATGGCTTGGTATTTATAGGCAAAATTTTGCCAACATCAAATCATCCATCAAATTCTCCACCAAATCCATTATTAATTTCTCCACTAATTACTCCACCAAATCCATAATTGCTCCACTAATTGCTTATCTTGTTTGGTGTTGATTTGATAATTTTTATTAATTATTAATTAATTAATATTTTGCTTTGAAAATGATTGATAATGACTTTTAATAATTACACTCCACACACTTCTGGATGGTTCATCAATTTCGGTCATGAAATCATCAGAATTCGAAAATATTTTCTCTTTCAAAGTTGTAGTTTGAGTCTTCTTTAATCTGGAACTTGAATCAGCTCAATCCGATATCTGAGTAAAAAGTTATGCCCAAAATACGACAGATGCACCAAAACTGGAATTTCCAAAACTGCACTTCGTCAAAACGCCCTTTCAAATTTCCAATCTTCAAAATAATATCAAGTCCAATAATTGCCCTTATTTGATCCACATTTCGTCCTAAATGATTTCATTAAGACCCGATATTATTTTATCTGCAAAATAAACTAAAACACATCAAAACGTTCATCAAACCCGAGAAACTAAACAATATTAAGTAAAAGGGGCGGTAAATTTGATATATTTTCCGCTCATCAACATTTACATGTAGTTGATCCACTTACAAAGCCAATGAGCAAGAAAAAAAAGAAACATCATCTTGAGGAAGATAAGCATGAGTAATCAAATCATAACAAAAAACTGGCTTTAGTGCATGTTAGAGTGTTTTAGATTGTATGCCGTAAAACTTATCGTGAATGTCATGGTTAAGGCAAAATATTTGTATATAGTTTATTATTTATAAAATGCATTTTTTCTACACATCTTTACATCCATATTTTATGTGTATGTCCCGAGACATTATGATAAATAAATATCGTTAATCCAAAAGATGTTGTGATTATGAGAGTCAATAATATTTATATATGTCTCAAATTAAGTTATTGGTAAAATGTGATTATTATACAGGGCAGTAATATATTACTCGGCTAATATTATTGTGTGTCGCCTAGATTGACATTTGATGTTAATTGAATGGATGATGAGTCTCATATCATAAAGACATAAATGATAGATGTTTTCATAAATAATGAAATATTAGGGGTGAGCACAAACCGGTTTCGGTTCCGGTTCCGTATGGAACCGGAACCTACCCGGAAAAAATCGGTTCCTAACTAAGTGGAACCGGAACCTACCCAATTAAATAGGGTACCCTATTATTCGGTTCCAATTCGGTTTCGGTCCGGTTCCGAATTACCCTATTAACTTAACTGTTATTTATTGAATGTGTTCTGCCACGATAGTGTTAATTATTATAGGTTGATATGGTTATAATACCATCAACAAGTGGGCAGATGGGTGTTCTTCCTGGGCATGTATCTACAATTGCAGAGTTGAACCTGGGTTCCTATCAGTGCATGAAGGAAATGAAGCGACAAAATATTTTGTCAGTAGCGGCTTTGCATTTGTCCACTCAAACTCTTACGCAGACATAATTGCTGTTGAGGCTGTGCCACTCGATCAAATTGATCCAAGCCTAGTTCAGAAGGGGCTCGCAGAGTTCACCAAAAAGCTAAGCTCAGCCTCAACTGACTTGGAGAAAGCCGAAGCCCTAATTGGAGTTGATGTGCACAGTGCTCTAAACTCTGCTCTCACAGGGTAGTGTTTCCCAGTCTTTCTGCACCTTGATCCCCTCATTTCTTCACTAATTCAGCGAATTTGTGTAATGGAGCCAAACTGCAATCTGAATATGTTTTTTTTTTTTTTTTTTTAATTATATGGAAATAATACTAATAGTTTTAGAAAGGACTCGTCTTGGTTTGTAGAAAGTTGAACCAATTTCTTCATAGATTTAAATCAAAAATTTTTGGTAAACACTGGCGGTTATTAAAATCAGGTATCAAAATCGGGTATCTAATCCGGTTCTGAAATACGGTTCCGGTTCCGGTTCTATGGTCCGGTTCCGGTTCCGATTATTTTGGAACCGGAACCGGACCGGTTACAACCGGTTCCTTGTATTTGGAACCGGAACCGGACCGGTTACAACCGGTTCCGGTTCCAAACCCGGTTTTGCGGTCCGGTTCCAATCGGTTCCGGGTAGACCCGGAACCGATGCTCACCCCTATGAAATATCGAACACGACCACAGAAATGTAAGATCACATGGTAATATTATCTAAGGTCATTGATCTTCGCAATAATACATTAGTGTCGTTATATCCTCCGACCTGAGATCACACGTTGACTTGTGCAATTGTACTCATGATTCACTAGTATATCATCATTCAACTAACCATGTCATTTGAATAAATACTAGATGGTCTTGAGCTATTAACGTATGCTTCAAGAAGGAATCTGATAGCTTTGATAATAGAAGGTATAGATGATCCAAGGAAACTCAAAGATGTGGATGGCCAAAGTAGTAGATATCTTAGAGATATCAAATCCACGAGATCGAGTTTTGAATATATCGAGTAGTAAGGGTTTGACCTAACCATGATCCAAGACTCGATAAGGAACATAAATATCAGAAGAAATGAGATGACATGCTCGAAATGTATTCTAACAGGTTCATATGTTTTCTCATTTCATTCATCGACTAGGAGTTAAGGCATGCGGCTAGGCGTTTACCCATGTTCTGTGGAATATCATGGAGATGAAATATTAAAGAGTTAATATCATTCTACTGCTAGTCGATAATGAACATATGAAGGTCGTACAAATATAGTTCTCGTATATGTTACAAATTCAATGATATTTATTAAAAGTTAATAAATGATTATTTTGGAAAAATAAGATTTCTTAATAAGATTAGGACATCCGGAATATTTTGGAAATATTAATTTGATTAATAAATTCGAAATATAAAATTAGATTTTATTATTTAAATAAATATTTGATATTTATATTAAATAAATTAAATGTAATGTAATGTAATTTTGATTAATTATTAATTAAAATTAAGTAAGTTAAAATTAATTAATAGTTAATTAATTATTGGGCCAAAATAATATTTAATCTATTGGGATTTAATTTAGTGGGCTAACACCCAAATTAATTAGAGTCCTAAAATTGATTAAATAGAGAAGTCTTATTTTGTCAGTAATTCTTATTCAGTTAAGGTTTTCTAATTAATATTAGGCAATGAGTTTTAAAGAGATCAAATCTGATTTGGAGAGATCTTGAAGTGTTCATATTGTATTGGGATACAGACAAAACATTTATCATCTATCTCTCTTCAACTTGTTCCAAGATTGTTTCAAAAAAATTGTTTCTTTGATTTCCAACCTAAAACTTCAACATCCTAGAAAAGAGAAGAAGTTTATTTATTTTTAAAGTGAGAGCAATTTGTTCGTGAAAGAGTTTTAGTTTGTCAACTAGAAGTGCAACACTTGGTGTACTACGACAAGCGAAACCTTGAGAATGGAATTTAAAAAGGCATTAAAAAAAATAAAGGAGTTCATATATGACTTTTTTGTTGCCGAATTTTATTTATATTGATAAATAAATCATATGCATGTATGTTTGAATTAATATGGATTAATTTATTAGTATATTTGTTTACATCAATAACAACATAATCACGATCCTTAAAAAAAAAAATTTTAAATTCCAATCACATATATACTTCCGTGCTAACCCTAAAATCTTTCAATTCATACACGTAATCCTATAATGTTGTGGATTACACATTCAAGCTGTATTTTTCGGGCACTCTCTACATCAATCGTAGATAGGTCTTGGTCCACTAGCTCGATTATTGCAATAAATTTCATACTTCCATATAGCATTTATTTTCAAAATAATTTCGTGATATCTCTGTCCAGGCATCAAAAATATCAAAGATATTAAATATGGCAGAAGATTGA
The DNA here is from genome assembly GCA_019454045.1 of Zanthoxylum bungeanum. Taxonomy (NCBI): domain Eukaryota; kingdom Viridiplantae; phylum Streptophyta; class Magnoliopsida; order Sapindales; family Rutaceae; genus Zanthoxylum; species Zanthoxylum bungeanum. Next base: position 21,016 of record SKCR01029378.1, on the reverse strand, counting down.
TTATTAGTCAATTCATTTTAATTGGATGCCAATAAAGAAGAAAAGGTTAAAGGCTGCTTTCGAAGATAGAAAAGGTTTCAATCATATTGGTGGGACTGAAGCTCTTGCTTGCGATCACACGATATGGAAAACAGCAGGCCGAGGAATGCGTTTATCTTTTTCAACAACGACAGCAAGAAGGACAGAACGAAGCACATTATAGGGGTGGGTACAGGTAGGGATGGCAATCGGTATATCCCGTCCGGATTATGATTCGGGAAGAAAGATCATCCATAATCTTGACCGATTTTTTGAATCATGACGATTTTTCATCCCTAATCCTAACTCGATTTTTTATTCGAGGTAAAAAAATCATCACGAATTTCAACCGAAATTTTTATTTCGTCGTCCGACTTGCATGTGTTAAGCATGCCGCCAGCGTTCATCCTAAGCTAGGATTGAACTTTCCATGAGATTCATAGTTGCATTACTTATAGCTTCCTTGTTCGTAGACAAAGCTAATTCGGAATTGTCTTTCATTCCAAGGCATAACTTGTATCCATGCGTTTCATATTCTCCCGGAGTTCTCTCCCAGAAATATAGCCATCCCTACCCCCTCACGTCAATCCCACAAGCCTCTTATCCATTCTCATTCCTATTCGATCACAACGGGAGGCAAGTCAAAATAGCAAAACTCACAACTCCTATTGAGTTTAGGGATAATCAGGCTCGAACTGATGACTTCCACCAAGTCAATGTGATATTCTACCACTGAGTTATTTTTCGGTTGGTAAAATATTCTGTTATACAAATACTTTTACTAGTTACAAGATACAAACAATACAAGTAAAAAAATTCAACAATAACAATATTCGATAGAATCTGAAACTTTGCTACTGGACTTTGAGTTGTAAGGAAACCTAGGACACAACTTATCTCCACATTGGTATGATATTGTCCACTTTGGGCCTAAGCCCTCATGGATTTGCTCTTGGGTTATACCCAAAAGGCCTCATACCAATGAAGATACATGTCCATCCTTATATGCCCATGATCTTCCCCATTTCTAACCAATGTGGGACTTTGTTTGACCCAACAATCCTCCCCTCGAACAAAGGACAACTGAGCCTCCCCTCAAACGATCATTCATCCGTCCACTCCATGAAGACCAGAGCACACCGCCTGTCTAACCGAGCACTCACGGATCACGATCGGGGCTCACCACCTTTGTTCGGTATTTCGAGGATTCATCCACATGGCTAACTCCGGGGCATGGCTCTGATACCACTGTAAGGAAACCTAGGACACAACTTATCTCCACATTGGTATGATATTGTCCACTTTGGCCTAAGCCCTCATGGATTTGCTCTTGGGTTATACCCAAAAGGCCTCATACCAATGAAGATACATGTCCATCCTTATATGCCCATGATCTTCCCCATTTCTAACCAATGTGGGACTTTGTTTGACCCAACATGAGTATGATAACTTAAACAAACAATGTGAGAATTTGATTATCTAGCTTTAAAATAAAATAAATCATGCTTTCGATGTTTTATGGTTTTATGGTTATTGTTTCCCAAAATACAATAATCTATTTTTTTTTTTTTTTTTAGAAGCACTCCAATTTCAAAACATGAAGAACAATAAACTACGATGTGGCTGAAACTCTCACACTTTCATGAACAAAAGATTTTATGCACTTTTGTTGTTCCCTTTGTAAACTATGCATAAAAAAAGAATTAATTAATTAATTTCATCAATTCCAGAACAGTGAAATTTGTATAACCTTGGAAGGCTATCTTTGAAGGGACATCACCCATCTCAAAGGTTGTACCCTTCATTCTGAATCATCCTTTTTCACTTGAAGTTGCACATTTTTCAATTATACTAATGAGCTTTTATAATTTGAATTTGAATAAATTCAATTGAAACAATCCCGAAATAATATTTCTTTATTATGGAAACGATCTTTAAGATTCCGATTATAATTATTATAATGTTATTTTCCATTATTAATATTAGTTCTTTCATATTTTAGATTGATATATTGCCTATATAAAGGACTCATACCATTATAAATACAATATAAAGTAAATTCAAAACTTTTTTTTCATTATCTAACGTGGTATTGTCTCTAATTTTCATTCATGCATGGGGATCATGACCACTAGCCACTACAAGAATATGGTCTTTTAGCGTCGCCAAACTTCGACGCTAAAAGAGGTCAAAGTCGACGCTAAAAATTTTTACGTCGAAATATGATGACGCAAAAAATGGATGCTAAAACTAGTCGCAGAAAGATTTTACAATCGATAAAGCTTCAACTACGCTAAATATTGAACTCTGCGTCGATAAAGCTTCAGAAATAGTCGATGCTAAATGTCATACATATAGCATCGCTAACTATCTTTGACGCTAAATGTTGACGATTCTTCATATTTCGAGTCGACAATTAGGTTGCGACGACAATTAATGCCTTATTTTTTTACGTCGAAAGTACATTGGCGACTCTAAATATATGACATTTAGTGTCGCTACCTATGTTCGATGCTAAATATTGTCGATTCTTCATATTTAGTGTCGATAATTAGGTAACGACACTAAATGCCTTAATTTTTTGCGTTGAAAGTACGTTGACGGCGCTAAATGTTGTAATTTTAGCATTACCTTTCATGTCAACGCAAGAAGTTTTTACTTTTAGCGTCGATAAGTTTTGGCAACGCTAAATGTTTGGACATTAAATATCTTATTTATTGTAGTAATTGGCACGTGAACCTCACGCACCTGATCTCTATTGCTGAAATTTCTCAATTTACAAAACTCTAATTTCAAAAAATATCAAATCAGCGCAATCTGAATTATCAATCTCATCCTCGCCCTGCTAATGCCTATGAGCTCGACAATCATGATCGTGATACTTAGGAGTGTTCATAGGATTGGGTCAAACCACGACCCAACCCGGTCAGATTCTAAAAGAAATTAATATAATTTCGGATCAACCTGACCCGATTTTTGTTAGTCGGGTCACGGGTTTAACGACACAACCCGACCCGATCTAAAAAAAAATTGTTTTTTTTTTATAAAAAATTTACTATTATTTCAATTATTTATTACTTTTTTATCTTGAAATTTGATATATATGACAAGTTTCGGGACATAAAATAATTAATATTTATGTCTTAAAATAATTAATACATAAATTTTTTTGTTTGCCAACCCGACTTCGAATTCGGGTTTATAATTTAAGTGACCCAACTCGACCCGTGAACACCCTATTAGTACCTATCGAGGCAGATCAAAACAACTATCGTGATCATTTACACTACAACATTATCGTGATCATAAACACATATTTTTTACTTGTCTGATGAAGACTCACACCCCAATAATGGCCAGCCTCAAGCCATGGTTTCTGTTTATTGTCATGGATAGCTCTGATCTTCATTGAACTGAAACATGCATGTCATTTGATAATATAGAAAACACTTTCTGAGGCATCTTAGATGATATATCAAGATCACTACTACTACAAATGATTCATAAATCCAGAAATCAAGTAAAGAAGTTCCGACAAACTTTGATTCATGTTATCTATCTCATCACATTTAGAACTGGCTTTCCATAAACAAACATTACAGACCAGTGCTTTCATAAATTCCATGTAGCGTCGACAGGAGCTCTGATGTCTTCTACTGCAACACAACACAAAAACACCACAACCTCTGCTTTATCAGTTGTTTTGTATAACTGCAAAAGACAGAGAGTGGAAGGGAAGTTCATAGTGACTTGTGATTAACAATCATAACATTAATATGACAAGAACAACACCACTTTCTTCCATTTCGCAGATGTACAAGCAATTTTGCTAACAATAAGCATGCTTCGGCAGCACATATCACATGAACAAGTATGTGCAATACGTTATCTCATTCAATTACAATCTCGATCCAATTCAGAGGACAACAAACACGTGACAATGTAATAACAAGCATGCTATATGAACTATTTATATGTTTCTTCTGGAAGTTTATCATACAAATTCCCACTCAGTCACCATTGAGTTAAAGGAAATCTCATGCTTAACCCATTTTGAGGTTGTAAGGGGGAAAATTTACATGGTGTACCCCTGGACAAGTCTTACATCTCATAAATTGGAAAGAAGATCATCTGTCTCAAATAGTAATTAGCCAATATTCAGCTTATGTAATTCAACATCAAACTACGTCATCAAAACTATAGCTGGAAATGGAATTTAAAGACTACAAGCACAACAGTGCTGGCTTACGAAGAGAATTTAATTGCAAGAATGCAAAATCCAATTAAAAATAAAATATTTTTTTTTACTAAGAATGCAAATGATAATACATTCTTTTAAAACAAAACATTAAACAGAGTATCAAGACAATCTCAAGAAAGAAAATGCAATTCCAGAGAATTTCAATATTCAGAGGAAAGAGAAGAGCTGAACCAAGCACTGAATAACTCGGGGTTGCCTCTATCACATCAAATCAGTGTTTGAGCTCAGGTCAAATTTATGCCGAGCCAAAAGTACACAATCTATATTTTACTCGGAACCAGCTACTTCTAAGTTCTAAAAACTAAATAAACCTTAAAGGCAGTAAAGTGCCAATCTATTGCAAATTCCCATAGCTTCTAACAGCTCAAAAGTTATCAATTAGCAACATTGTGAAGGTTAAAATGCACAGATGATGTCAATGGAAAACCATTCTTTGGAAAATGATGAAGATAATTGAGAGCCAAACTGTGGGGGAGAGAAGATTTCATTGCAAAGGAAACTCTGTTTCCAAGCAGATGACATGGTTTATGGTTCTTTGTTAGGAAATGAGCCCAGCTGACCAGGCTAAAGTGCTCATTCCTGCCATGTTCTTCTAAAATCACTGCTCAAGTTTAGCTTGAGTTATACTACAGCCAGGAAACATCAATCAAGTGCAGTTTTGAGATAGCTTCATATGGCTGGGAACCAGTTAAGTTCAAGGACATTCAACACCAGTAAGCGAAGATGTGTCAATTTTTTGTTGGTTTGTAACTGCAAATTTCGATGTTTCTAATTGCTCAAAAGTCAAAAAGCTAACTGACGAAACAGATCAGATTTATAGTCGAGGAGGCAACAAGTAAAAGGGATTAACTGTTACCAATTTTTGTTGATGCCTATGTTGAATGACTGAATTCTCCAACTGGCATTTGATCACTAAATGATGAAAATTAGGAATCTGACCAGACTTTTTGACTATTTTTCACAGCCTTAATTGATAGGTGAAAATGATGCATCTTTTTCATTCACATTACTGATTCACCAACTTCAGTCAGCAGAATCCACAAAACAATTCTATGATTTTTAACCAGCACTGTAATTCCACTCAAATAAATCGTGGGCCGCAAAAACTCCCCATTCCAGAAGCGGCTCTCACAGTATAACGATTACAAGGGAATTTCAACAAGCTTATTTGTTTCTTTGCATATAAACTTGTCAATCTGTTTACCAAACCTGTCCTTTTTACACTCTCTGATCCATCCCATAAGATAAAATTCCCATTTCCATATAACCATGAATCATGATATGATCATACACAACCATAACAATCCAAATATGCATGCACTCATTTCCAGAATTCACTAAAATATTATGCCAGCACTTCAATCATAACCCTAATTTTCAGAAAGTTAATAATATCACTCCCAAGAAAAATCCTAGAAACCCATATCCAGGATGCCGACATCATTCCCCCCTAAAAAAAAAACACAGCTTTGTGTCTAAAGCTACTAAAAACTCAAAATTGACATACAATTTCAAACGACAAAAATTCAAAATTAAACCAAAAAGTTAGTACCTTTAAAACAAAATCACAACTTTACACCATACAAAAATCTAAAACAAACAAAATTACACGTACATTAGCCTTGAGCATCAACATTGCCTGCACTCCCATACGAGCCCTCTTCGCCTCCGGTAGCCGGTGTCTGCCAAACAGACTGCCAAGCCTGACTAGGCGGCTGCACATAAACTCCAGTGGGATCCACAGCCGGCGGGCCAATCATCAACCCTCCGGCGGCAGCGGCAGCAGCAGCGGCCGTGGGGTGGCCGATTGGAGGATAATAAAAAGGAACCCCAGTAGCAGTGACCTCATCCTTAATCTCATCCCGAGGAACAATATCGACCAAGAAATCGAAGATATCGGTCCTGGTAATGGCGGCAGCGATGTCGTTTTTTTGGAGGGTCCTTCGTTTGTTTTCTTCGGCGTGGAGCCAGGAGCGAACGGTGAGTTCCAAGATGAACAACTCGCAGGCTTTGGCGAAAAGAATGGGGGCTTCGGCGGAGATCATGCGAACGTCCTCGTCGGCTTTCATGATTTTCTTGATGCGGGCGAGGGGGAGCTGGTGGTTCTTGAAATCGTTGGCTTGTTCGATTTCTTGGCGCTGGTAGGACCAGAACATTTGGAGCTGCTGCTGCTGCTGCTGCTGTTCTTGGATGAGGGGGTGAAACGGCGCCGTTGCAGGCTGTGGTGGGTATGAGGAGGATTGGTTGTTGTTGTTGTTGGTTTCCATTGGACTAATTAATTAATTAATTAATTAATTAATAATAATATGAATTTGGGGAATTGATTGATGATGATCGATGATTTGAGGATTTGGCTTGTAAAGTTTGAAAATGGATCACTGAAATGTCGACAGATTGTGTTTTTTTTTATCAATCAGATTTGGGGGGAGATGGATGGATGGATGGATGGTTGGGATTTTATTTTATTTGAGAGAATTTTGATGGATGAAGTGCCACTTATATTTATCAATTTCGATCTCATTACTTCATATATATTTAGGATAAAAAAATTATTTTGGTTTCGTTTTATTTTTTTTTGACAAAAAAAAATATCTCGTTTCAATCTCATCTCATTTGAAATTCCGAGATATTTTTTATCTCATTTGTCTTATTTACAAATCAAAACATAAAAATATATATCGAATCCCGATCAATACAATATTTTATGTTTTTGTTCTATTTTATTTAGAGATCTCAAAAGGATAATTTAATTGGTTTAACTTTTGTATCGGAAGTAAGATATCATATGTTCAAATCATAGAGAATATATTTAATTTAGGATTTGAGTGAGGTGAATATATAATATATAAAAAAGAGACTACTTACACCTAGGTGTGGCAATTTGGGTCAGGATTCGTTTATTCGTTCGATTCGATTCGCTTTAAAGCGAATACGGGTTTGAAAAAATGGATTCGTTTAATAATGGGTCAATTCGATTCGATTCGTTTATTAAACGAATCGAATACGAATTTAAGCTCATTGATTTGTTTATTCGTTTATGATTCGTTTTATTATTTTTATTTACCAGTTCTTGTTAATTTTCAATTAAGATTCGAAAAATTATAGTTAATTATCATAGAAAAAGTAATATTTTCGATATTTGGTGAAGTTTTTTTAGTAAATATATTAATTACATATTTCATATGTATATATTTATGAAGAATTAATGTAAATCAAGTGTGGTAAATTATTTTATTAAATAATATCATTGCCTAAACGAATAAACGAATATTCGTATTCGATTCGTTTATTAAACGAATCGAATACGAATCCTGATATTAGGATTCGTTTAATAAACGAATCGAATACGAATCCATCACATTTTGATTCGATTCATTTAAGATTCGATACAAATTCAATTCGTTGATTCGTTTTGCCATCCCTACTTACACCTTCCTTTAAAAAAATATTTAGAGTAATTTTCACATAACTCTCCTCTGGTTAGAGTTCTGGTTTGACAAAATAATGCAATTCATAAATTATATGTTAAACTAACAAGTACTTGGATGACGGAAAATTCCGAATTTCAATTGAGATTCGAGATTTTGTACTATTTGATATAAGATTCGAGATAATTTTTTATCTCGATTAAAAATTTTGATTGGGATTTATGATGACTATTTGTCACAAATAAAAAAAATCATGGCCGAAGGCTAACTTTTTATCTACAAATATAAAGTCTGATTGAGATTCAAAATCTCAAACCATTTATTCAAGCTTCCCAATAAAAAAATTATTTCGATTCAAAAATTAATAAAATAATGAAATGATTTAATATACAATTAAAATATGACCAGACATGCAAATCTCGATACGTCTCAACTGATTGCGAACTCTACCTGATAGTTTACTCAACTAACTAATCTGTGACATTTGACATCTTAGAGATAAACTACATAAATGCATTCAAATGAAAGAAAAATGGATAAAACACAAAAGTTAAATTTTGAAATTTAGTATCTACGAGAATGTTACATCGTCCCCTTGGTTTGGTGGCAGTGGCGGAGCCAGAATTTCAATTCAACGGGGGCTGAGCAACTTGAGCTGTAACAATAACATATTTTATAAAAAGTGTCGGGTGGCTTGGGTATAATGTGTCAGATCAATAACACTATTCATAGTTCGGCAGACTATTTGACCGACCTCTTGGAGACCGATGTGTGATCAGAGTATTTTGGACTCTTCCTTACGACATGCATCACCACTTGATTCTTTCCAGGCTGATATCATTATTATCACGTGGGGTAGTGTGCAAGATAAGGTGATGTGACAAGCCGTAAGGTGGAGTAGGTTTGCTTTCGGCGGAGTAGTTTGAGAGTAGGTTTTACTTTCGGCCAAGTAGTCTTGGGGCAGAGAGCCCGTCAATCAGTCAGAGATCCACATGGGTGACATCACAGAAGTTTGAGAACATTATTATGTATTCAATAGTATAAAAGGGGAAGGTGAACACATTTGTAAGGGGTTATCAAAAATCTCACAGAAGCACTATTTTGTAAGAAACATTACAACACAAACAACTCGGTTCCTTTTTGATCCACCTCTAAACAGGTCGGTCGAGCTCAATTTGGTGTAAAAGCGACACCCCATTTTGTGCCCGTGGACGTAGGTTGGATTCATTTCGCCGAACCACGTTAAACTCTTTGTCAATTGTGTGTTTGACCTGTTTTTTTTTGTCAAAGTTTGCTTTTGGTCTCCCATAACCAAACAAATTCAGAGTTGAAGGATGATTGTTTCCGGGGGGATTATCCCGAAACTGCCCCTGGAACGAAAATCACCCCTCAACAGGTGCCAAAATTCTTTGATCCATGGATACTATTTAAATTCCATACGATCGCTTACGTGACATTTTTCAATATTTATCTAGGTAATTATCAGTCTTATAAATTACATAATACTATTTTTGTTTTCTTTTAATATGGATATGTGGGGCTATTTTAACTTACTTTTATTTATTTATTTAAATATAGATATCGAAATCTTAATCATTGATTTCATACAATCTAATTGTGGATGAATTGATATCATTAAATGATATTTTAACTTTATATATATCTATCATAAAATTGATTTAAATAAATGATCAAATTTTGAAATATAAAAGAAATTTATAGAATAATCAAAATTTTAAATAAAATACTCAAAAAAAATATTTTTTTCCCCAAAGTCAGAGGGGGCCGAAGCCCCCTCTGGTCCTTACATGGCACCGCCTATGTTTGGTGGTGTAGGGTCCAGGATCTCACATTGAGGTTCTGGGTTCGAATCAAGGGGGTGCACTTCTTATAAGAGCCTGGGATAACCGGTGGTTTTACCTGCGCCGCGGCCCAGAATGGGTGGTTTGGTGCGGGGTTTCCATCGTTTCCAAAAAAAAAAAAAAAAAAAAAAAAGAAAATGTTACATCATTAAACTAAAAATAATAATTATTGAGCGAAAAACAAGTTAATTAATTTATGTAATGTCAACAAAATAATCTTACACATATAGCCCATTAACTTCATTGTATTTGTCATGAACATTTTTTTTTTTTTTCATAAGTAAATATATGATTTCTTATCATAATAACAAGGGTGAAGTATATTTTTAACACCCGAAATTTAACTTAAATTCGAAACTATTTCAAAATCTGAGAAATGTATATAATATTATATCTGAAAATATTCATTTCTATTACTAGCGTTAAACGGGAAAATGACATCATAATGGTGACGTCAAGTTTGGATTCGCTACTGGTTCGCACGCCGTCACATTTGTGTCAAGGTCTGTTTAGTGAATTGGAAGCTGGGTCGGGTCATTAGCGAATTTGGAGCAAGTCGTAGAACTAATAAGTCACATTGGCAGAGAAACTTTTGCATTTAGATTTAGTTTGCTGGGAACACTCGTATTACCATATAATCCTTGAGAAAGTCTCTTTATTTTCTGGGGTTGGTGGTGAAATGGTTCACAATAATTTTTTTTCTAACCAATATTCAGGATGTGTTTGATTTTCTAAATGAATATATAATGCACTTACTAGTTTATATGTTGGGTCCCTTCTAATTAGGAAAATTTACAGTCCATTTAAATTTATTTACTTTTTTTAGAAAAATAATGTGCACCGGTCAAATGGTGATTTTCATTTGTGTATTTTCGACGTTAAGGTGGACCAAATAACACTTTTCATAACTTCGATGGAAAATTGTGCTTCGCCCATTTTTAGTTTTTGTCTTTTTTATGGAGTTAAAATAGTAAAATTATATTTAAATTGAGTTTGAGAGTATATTGATCTTTTTACACAAAAACTTTAACCTAATTATCTTCTTTTACCGTTAAAGTAGAAAATGTAACACATTTATAAACTTAGGATGGACCGACAAACATTTCTCAGGTTTTGGAGTAGTTTCGAACTTAAGTTAAATTTCGGGTAGAAAAACATATAATAATTTGTCATGCAGGAACCAAACACAGCTTGAAACAATTAATGTGGTGAACATTCAACAATGTCAACAAAAAAACAAACAAAATCAAGATGTAATCTGTGTAACAAAAAGAGAGGAAACTGAAAAACTACTGGAAGTAAGAGATACTTCGCTTTATAATTTATAAGATCGAAAAGACAAGATGTAATCTGTGTAACAAAAATCAAAAAACAATAACATGAATGTGTAGCTTTCAGGCCCATACATTTAACCAGAGCTGCAACAGTAGTAGTTCTTCAAAAGGGTGGCCATAGAGCAGACTGTGGAGCTATGAAATTCCAAGCTCCAAACAGTTTTTCTAATACAAAAGATAGCTTTTACTGAGTTTGTGAAGAGGCGAAACCTATGGTTATTACTAACTTCAAAATATAACAACAATGGCAGAATTCCGAGTTAGTATTTCCTAAGTAACCTGTTTCTGTTGCCGTCTCCGTCGTTTATACACCGCCATCTTTTCTTTGCTTGCCTCCTTCCTCTCAACTATCTCATGGACATCTTTTGAAATACTTTCTTCCTCGATGATTTTGCTGCCATTCATCACTATCTCTTTCTCAGCATTTCGCTCGCCATCCAATGGATATACTTCTTTAATTTTTTCTGCAATCTCCATTTCCTCCAGCTGAGCTTCTGTTAGAACTTGGAGAAGTTCCAAAGGTGTAGATGCAGGGTCAAGTTCCAAACAACCCTTAGGAGAATTATGATCTTCTTGACCCGTGAGCAAGTAAGAAGGGACTTGGTGAGAGAATCGGAATATCTCTTCTCTGGGAATTGTCCTCCTTTTACTAAGCTCCAAATGTTGCCGAAATACAGTCTTGAAACCAGCAACTTTTACGAGAGGCACAACAGTGACACCTGTCTTCTCATTGTAATCTTCAAGGACTTCAACCATGTCATATTTGTGAATCACTTCATCTGGAGTATGCTCATTCCAATCGGCAACCCAATTCCTATAAAGAGCCCAAACCTCTCCCTTCCCAGGATATATTTGAATGGCCCCTCTTATGCCTTTGGCCCACCTAACCTTGTGTGAGAAAGAATTAAGAGATTTATAAACTTCATACTTGCTTCTCCAGAAATCCCCACTAGTCTTGGGAAAGCCAGAACCAACCCAATTTATTGGGGCGAGTTCACTGTTGCTTTTAGAATTAAGCCAACTGATTCGCAATTTGAATGGTTTCAATGAGATCACACTGTGAATCATAGCATAATATCGCGGCATCCCGTCATCCTCATCATAAGCAGCCCAAACCTGGTTTTCACCAAATGACATTTCAGTACGATCTCGATCAAAATCATGAAAATCTGGATCTGGAACATTCATTGATGTAAGATCAGCGTCCTTGTTATCAAACTCCATATGAGAATTGGCAGGAGAAGAGTTTTTGGTCAGAACACCATTCTTGGTATTTACAAACTCAGCATATTTGTTCGCACCAGCTTTCACATCATTCACAAGATCTTTTCGCCTTTCTTCCTTCTTATCTTTGATCTCCTTGCTCGAACTCTTCAATTCATTTGATGTTTTAGAAACAGCATTCTTGCTCCATTCATCAAGCTTCTTGTGAATCTCTTTCCTAGCCTTGTTCATCAACATATTCCGAATTTCTAGAGGTGACAACTCCCTATTACAGAAAGGTATTTGGTTTGCAGCAATTTTTACCCTCCCTGTTTCAGAACTACCATTCTCAGCTCCGGACACACAAACTCCTCCATTTCCAGTAAAGATTCGATTTGCCATCCCCCTTTCATTCACCATTTTTTCATCCTTGCTTCTCTTTTTCTTGAGCCTATCTACTTTTTTCGCTAAGCTGGCAACAGAACTAGAGGACCCATTAGACAAGCCATGACCACCTTTCTTAGGATCAAGATTTTTTGTTTGAATAGCATCCATACTCAAAAAAGCTGCTGCTGCTGCCTCCTCACGACCTCTCTTTAATTTCCCACGGGGTAGCCGAACCCCACATGCAGCTTCAGCAGCTGAGGAAAATGGTATTGCCGCACATTGGGCATTGCCAGATTTTGAAAATTGATCTGATCTATCACTCATAGCTGCAGCTGGTTTCCTCACCGGAGTGTGTGTGTTTCCTATCTCAGTACCCTGACCAGAATTCTGCTGTTTCATGTGGCTAGCCCGTGGAGTGTAGGAACTATTAGCATTTAAAGGCGGGGGAGTAGTCTCAACAGCCAAAAATGGTTGACGGCAGTGAGAACAAATAAGCTTGTGGTTGAGATAAGTTCTGAGGTACTCAAAATGCACTTTACAAGCATTGCAGGTAGTCCAAAAGGAATTCGGTTTAGGTCGAAAATGAGGAGGGGGGCATTTGGAAAAGATAGAATTCTTCTGATACCTCGAATTCAAATTATTACTGTTTGAGAAATAATGGAAACTTTTCTCACCAGTAGTATGAACAGCAGGTGAAAACATCACATTTGGACTTTCCCCATATCTACCGTTCCGCTTTTGGCCATAAGCAAGTCTCTTGCTTTTATCAGACAATAAACTCCAGGCTTCTGATACAATTTTGAAAGCGTCCTCTGCCCCTACTGATTTATTTTTATCAGGATGAAGAATTAGAGCAAGTTTTCTGTAATGCTTCCGGATTGTGTCGTCATCAGCCAGTGGATCCACACCAAGGACCCTGTACCAATCAACTACACCATCAACTCTTTTGCCAACAGAAATATGCACATCAAGTGTTGCCAACAATTGGGGAAGTCCATCGAGCTCAGGATACAACTTTTGAGCCTTCAATGCAATATTTTTTGCCCCGTCAAGATCCTTCTCCGCAAACTTCTTCTCTGCAAGCTCTTTGGCCCTGGTGGCCTCAGCTCTATTACAATCCATTTCCACTTTTGATTCCTATTGTAGTTTCTTCTGCTTATGTATAAGTGAGGATATCAACTAAAACCCAGCCAGATTAATTCCATATCAGCATCCCGATATTCTCGCAATCAATTATTAAAGCCCTAATATACCAAAATAATAAATGCATATAAGTAAACAACTGTAGCGAAGAAGGAATGAAGATACCAAACTTATCCCGGATATTACGGTCATGATTATTCATAAACAACTACAGATAATCCCTAATAACAACTACGATCAAAGAAGCACTACTGAATGCTCCTTGAGATCCATCAATTAAGTAATTTGCAACATCTCTTAATCTAATAATCTACCAAATGATGAAATTAAAAAAAAGGGGCAAACAGTTATAAATTCAACAAACTCGGGTAGCGAACATTAAAAATAAGCATAACAGATGACAACATATGAAGAAACAAAATTTATCCCGAATTTTACGGTCATGATTATCATTAACAACTATAGAAACCCATGATTTTCCCTAATCACAATTAAAATAAAAAAAGCAATATTTAATGCTCATTGAGATCCATCAATTCAATAATATGGTAACATCTCTTACTCCAAGAACCTAACAAATGATAAAATTAAGAAAACGCGGGAAAGCATTTATGCAATTCAACAAACTCGAGTAACGAACTTTCAAAATAAGCGTAACATAGTAACATACTTGACAACATATGAAGAAACAAAATTTACCCAGAATATTACAGTCATCATTATTTATAAACAACTACAGACATCCATAATTTTCTCTAATAACAACTGTGATCAAACAAGCAGTATTAAATGCTCCTTGTAACATCTATTAATCTAAGAAGTAAGAACTTATCAAATGATGAAATTAAGAAAACGCGGGAAAACAAGAAGTTCATCAGCATTGTTCATCCCTAACCAACAACAACAATTATGAAACCAATCACTGGCAGGTGATAAAACAAACATCCGAATAGCCGGTTTGTTTTAAAACAAAAGCAATGGCATCAAATTTCTCAAAATCTCATAAAAAGTTGAAAAGGCATATGATTGGCAGACACATTTCAAGTTTTCTCTACTTTTACCTTGACTCCTGAGCAAAAAAACAAACAAACAAAATTCCAAATTCAAATTATAATCTTAGTCATCATACACTTCAAAAAAAACAATCAATCTGAATATATATAAAACATAACCCCATTCAAAATTGAAGAAAACAAATAAAAAACTAGAATTGAGCAAACACCCACTTCTCATATTAACTTGAATTTTTCAAAAAATATATATATAAATATATTCACACACACATATAAAATAACCCACATTCTTAACAACCAATGTTATATGAAACAAGGTATAAAAATTACATATGATATTTCAATAATTTTGATCAAAGCCCTGAAAAGGTCTAACAACAGTTAACAATTGAACAAAGTTGCAATAATAGATATGTAATAATAATAATAATAATATAATAATAATAATAATAAAATTGAAAAGAAAGAGAAAATTTAAGTTACCCATTTCAGTGAATTGATTCGAAAGATACGCCATTGCTGAATTGCCACTTCAATTATGATTTTCCGCTTTTTCCTTTTTTTATTATTTTTTTATTTTTTTTTATTTTTTATTTTAATTTACCACCCAGGAAGGCAGGAACCCAAAGAAACTCCAAAAAGTTAAAAACCAGAATATTAAAAACCCAGATATCACAATATAAAAAACTATTTGTGGTTACTTTTATAACACCAGTTAAATATAAAAGGTAATACCTTTTTTTTTTTTTTTTTTTAAAGAAGGTAGTAATTAATATGGATATTATTTATTTATAAGGAATATATTTATTTATTTATTTATTTTCACTTGATCTATTTTTTGCTTCCATGATAAAACCCTAACCATGGTTAATTTTTAACTCTAGCTCATGGAAATTGCAACATGGGCAGGTAAGGTTGTTTAAATATGGTGAATTTAATTTTTGGTAATTTCCGATGTACAAACATTTAATATTGTATATTTCAATATTTTAAATGTTAATATTTACATATATAGTTGAATTTGACAGTAATTTTGATTTATGTTAAAAAAATAATTGCGGTGTGCCTTTTTAATATTTTGATGGTAGAGTAAAACTACAATTTTTAATTTTTGTAAAACTCAATTTTTGAAAGAAATGACGGTTAAGCATCACAATTTCTTATCGTTAACAAACACTTAAAAATTGTATTTTAACCCAAACACAATTTTATCATCATACGGCAAATCAAACCACAATACCAAACAAACCTATAGCAATTAGCAAATTGTGACAAAAAATGGAAGCTCTGAAAGCATATTAATTATATGTCTACTTCTGCTTATACAGCAGTGAATCTACAATTAGTTGTCAAATATAGAATTTGCTTTTAATGCATGCATGCATGTCTCAGTTCTTTTATGTAAGCGTCATGATAAAGTTGATTCAATATTCTACACAAACTCGGCTCCACGCTGAATCCCGATCTATAAGAATTCATCCACACATTAACATTGTTCCTAATATGGTTTTGGATTCTCCAGATTTTGTTCAACAGTGAAAAACAAATTTTATACTTGAAGCAGTATCAGCAGATGGATCTCATTACCATATGTGCCTAGCTTATGTGGCTTAGCCAAAATTACAGCAGAAACAAGTTTAGGTGACCTGTTACAAGTGAGTTTTGGCAAGAGCATTTTAAAAAAGTGATAAATATGAAGTAAATGGGACTGATATTAACAGAAATGATCCAGGCTACATTGTGAACCAAACAATAGAACCATGATCCAGGTACACAGTGAACAAAACCTGCGGTTCTGCAAGAATCATAACTGTTTTTAACATTAATCAGTGCAGAAGGCTTCTGCTTTAAGTAAGATCTATAGAAGGTTCTGATATACGCCGCCTTACCTTTGTTTTCTCACAAAGGGGCTATTTTCAAGGTTCAAATCCGTGACCAAGCGGATAGAAAGTTCATTAAAATTCTTCACACCTGTATATCTATTTAAAACAATCATTTGTTGCTTCTGTTATGACTCAGTTGTGTGAGATTCTGTAGAGTTGACTTGAGCATAAACACTCTTAGTCCTCCTATAAACAACAATCAAACTCAGCACCAATGCAATGATGTAAAGTCCTTCCATTATCCCGCAAGTGATAGTGCAGCATCTAGAACGAGAATAAGTAAGAGTTTCCTCATTCTGAATAGGAATGGAAGAATATTCCCAGTAAATTGCCTGAGAAGGCCAGCTTCTTTCTCTGCATAGTAGTAATGTATACCACTGGACAATGACACCAATATTTGAGAACCAGCAGGATTTGCAAGTGTCAGAAAGTTGTGCATGGCACCAAAACACTCAAGCCAAATAGCTCTGAAGCTGCGGCTAACACAATTTCCCAGTGAGCACCATAACTGGCGAGTCATATCAACACAGTTGCAACATATATTTCACCAGGCCATCCCATGGCATAGGAAAGCACAGCAAAAGCCATTATAACCTGAACCATGTACAGCCATGGCTACTGGTCTTGGGTAGGAAAATTTTCTGATTTTTAAGGTAGTAAAAATTAATACACACCAAGACCAAGTAAAGGTTCTAGTTAGCTGAAGTAACATCACTAAGAACTAGTCATAGTTATAAAAGAAAAAAGATTGCCACTTACAATGGCCTCTGGGAAGTAGCACCTCCAACACGACCCAGAAAGTTCCAAATGCTGATCATGGATACATAGACATTTGTATCGGCATACCCAAGAGATTGACAAATCTGACCCAGAGATTTAAAAACATTGTACTTTAATTTCAAACTTACTCTAAAGTTTCCAGAGATGACATAGCTATCTTAGCAAGTAAATTATTCTCTCAATGACCACTCAAAGTTTGCAAAGGGTGTGTTTTATAATGGATTGGAGGCAATGCCATATAAAATATTTTTTCATTGATCAAAATGAAATGTAATCTCTCAAATTAGAGAGATTCTAGACCTTTGATCAAAAGAGGACTGATTCAAAGGTCGAGGATCTTAAATTACAATAATTTAAAATTTCAATCAGAAGAACCCAGTTTTGATTTGCAGTAGTAGTAGCCAGTGAAAAAAAGTAGAATCTTCAAGCTCAAAGGTTTCTATTTAGGTTGCAAGGTCAAGCACAACAATTTACATAATTGACTCTTCTTACAAGCGTGAAACCTTCTTCTTACATCGACATCTTACAGTAACCTACTTATAAACCACTAAATAAACCAATCAAACTGTTCTAAAGAATAGAAACATCGACAGAGCAGTTCTGGTTGCATCTGTAGGCATTTAAAATGAAAAATTCAAAAGCAACCAAAATAGCTCTAGCAGAGTAGTGTTTCCCTTGATTTTATTGCATTTCACTTCACAAATATGACTTAAGAATGGAGACTTTCTAAAAAGTTGTGCCGATTGAATTCTAAAAGATTCTGTAGGATTAAACTAATTATGAATCGAGGATCTAGTAGTGAGCGATGACCTCATATCTACTATGGCAGATTCATCTGCTCCCAACTTGACTGCTTCTTTGCTTGCTCTGATGAACCGCGTCACAGCGCCCCTCACATACTCATGAGCTTCTTTTACTGTCATATTCTTGCCCATCTCATCTGGGAAGCTGCTCAAGAAATGGTCGCCGTTGAGAACAGCTGCTAATTGAACTATCTCACCCTGAAACTGGGATAGTCCTCCATCTTCTTTCGCTTCTGTCTTCCTCAAAGGCATCACATCTGGCAAGGTCACTGCAAAAAAAAATAAAAGTGAAAAAAAAAACTGAATTTCTATCTGTATCCATCAATCTTGAAAATGGCCATACATGGGGGAGTAAAGGACATGAGAACAATTTGCTCGAATCTTTAGTATCCTACTTATAATTGAATTTTCTTCTTGATTTTTTAGTTAACAAAGATGGTCAACAACTCAATATAATGCATTGTCCCCACCTAAGTTTGTGTGATCTATTGCCTTAATAATTTTATTCACAAATTACAACTTATTCCAAGTTGTGTATGATCCGCAAATCTTACATTGGCGACAAAAACCAGTAGTACCTGGACAATCTGTTCTGGGAGAAGATAACTCTCCAACAACTTCGTCGAATGTGCCAGCCCAAGCATCTCTGTAAGTCAGGAAGTTCGAGGAAAGATTGAACATTTTCTTTATAGTTGCAGGGATTGAAGAGTGCTCAAACTCGGAATTTGGAGTAGGTCCTTTCGGACCACTTATCACTGTAAAATCGCAGAGAACACACAAATACATATCAATACAATAGATAATGAAAATATGCACTAAAAGATATTATATAGTAGCTAAACTACGAAATCCCTCAACCTGTAATATCATACAAAGACTTTAACCAACCTGTCAAAATCAATTGATTTTAAACAATACACTAAGTATATTTGGCATGCAGATATAGAAAACCAACAGGACCATATCCTATATGATCTCAAAAGTCTAGGCCATTTGACAAAATGAAATTACTTGTAAAAGTAATTAACCTAATAAGACAGGAAAAACAAACGGCAATACATCATCAGCATAATAAAAATTGTGAGATTCACAAAACAATTCTGCTACCAAACTCCATAAACTAGGCAGAAAAAGATAACAGACGCAAAGTAAGTTAAGCTTACCAGTCCCTTTCTTGATCCAAGGAGACACCATGATTGTCGGCACGCGAACACCAAGCCTATCAAACTTGAAGAAAGAAGGAGCAGGGCCAGTGTTCCCATCTGGATTAGGAACATTAACATAAGGAGTCTCAACATGATCATAAAACCCACCATGCTCATCATAAGTAATGACCAAAAGAGTCTCATTCCATTGGGGACTTGCTCTCAATGTCTCATAAACCTCCTTAACAATCTTTTGCCCATCAGCAACATCATGAGAAGGATGATCATCATTAGCAGGAAATCCTTTAAGATCAAAATACCGCGGCTCGATTACAGTCAAGCTAGGCAAATTCCCTTTTCTAGCATCCCTCTTAAAATTCAAATCATACTGATGAAACTTAAAAACATACTTCAATTTCCTTAAATTCCTATAAAACAAAGTGGAGGGTATGGTTTGAAAATAAATACCAAAGTCAATACCATTCTCATTCAATGAATCAAAAATGGTCTTTTGAGGGTAACCTTGAGCAAGTAGCTTCTTGACATGGCTTGTTGAGCCATGAGAAGTAGCAGAGTAAACAAACAGCCTATTGGGTTGTGTGGGACCCGGAATTGAAGAGAACCATCTATCAAAGACAGCAAATTCTCTTACAAGAGAAGAATAAACAGGGACAGCCTCAGGGCTAAAGCCTTTCATGAC
This sequence comes from Zanthoxylum bungeanum, assembly GCA_019454045.1. Lineage (NCBI taxonomy): Eukaryota > Viridiplantae > Streptophyta > Magnoliopsida > Sapindales > Rutaceae > Zanthoxylum > Zanthoxylum bungeanum. The sequence goes on along the minus strand of SKCR01029378.1, from coordinate 1,056 downwards.
AGTTTCAGACAAATTTGGAGACATTGACAATGCCTGTTCAACAAAACCAGACATTGAAGGGATAATGCCAGAGCCGAATACCTGTTGCTCCACTGCCTCAAATGAATGACCCGGATCCGGATCCACAAACTCAGCATCATCAGTGAAACAAATGGTCTGTGACTGTGGACCCTTGGTTGAAACAGAGTTGCATTCATCACCTGTGACTCCATTGATTTTTAGGTTGACAGCTTTCTTCATCCAACCAAGCATGTGATCAAAAGATCTGTTTTCCATCACCAAAACCACTATAGTTTTAATGGGTGACTGCTGCTGTGCTTGTCCAAAAACACATGAAAGTATCAAAACCAGAAACATAATGACTGAAAATGAAACTGGTGGCTTCATTTTGGAACCTTTCATGGTTTCTTCTTCTTGCTAGTAAGAAAGATTTGATATTGAGCAAATGGGTATGCTTCTTTTGGCTTTATATTCACTATGGCTTATCTGGGTATCTGCTTCTATAAGCAAATTATGGCAATGGGGGAATAAATTCACTGTACATAATGATTATGTACGTTTCCTTTTGATATTTTTGGAGCACCAACAAAAGAATTAAGCATATAAATGTACGTATATGAATGAGTGCAGTGAAGTCCACATACTGGGAAAAGAGAAGCTTCTGGTTTTGATTCTGTGATCTTTCTTTATTGCCATGCTTTTTTTTTTCTTTTTTTTTTTTTAAAGTAAAAAAGAACATAAGATTGAGAGTGACCTCTGTTTCACTCTTATCTCGCAGATAAATTTGAATTAAACATGGTCAAAAGATCCATCTCATTCGTACATTCTGTTTACTGAGGAAAGATTGTTTGTTGTGAGGTTCCACTGTAATATCATGGACCACATTCATGATACCTTTTTAATCATTAGAATGTAGAGTGATTCTAATGTATATAATATGTTGAGTTATATTTAATATAATAATAATTATTATTTTTTGTTTTTTTTAGGGAAATTATTAATTATATACCCGATTTTTGCCATGTAAATAAAAATAAACAAATTCAAAAATATTAT
>SKCR01029377.1:0-70234 GCA_019454045.1 Zanthoxylum bungeanum | reverse complement strand
AAGACCTGGGAGAAGCAGCATTTATTCTGGGAATAAGGATCTACCGGGATAGATCTAGAAAGCTGCTTGTACTCTCCCAGAGCTCGTACATTGAAAAAGTGTTGAAGAGATTCAACATGGATCAGTCCAAGAGGGGGCTGCTTCCAGTGTCACATGGTGTCTCTCCATCTAAGGACATGTGTCCTAAAACTAAAGATGAGAGAGATACAATGATTCGGATCCCGTATGCTTCCGCATTCGGATCGATCATGTACGCCATGATATGTACGCGACCTGATGTCTTGTATGCTTTGAGCATGTGTAGTCCCTATCAGGCCGATCCAGGTGATGGTCACTGGATTGCTGTAAAGAACATCCTTAAGTATCTTAGACGAACTAAGGATGCTTTCTTAGTCTATGGGGATGGAGAACATGAGGTGACTGGGTTCGCCGATGCAAGTTTCCAAACCGATAAAGATGACTGTAAGTCGCAATCAGGGTACATATTTTGTTTGAACAACAAAGCAGTCAGCTGGAAATCTTCCAAGCAAGATATTGTTGCCGATTCAACAACAGAAGCGGAATATATTGTTGCAGCTGAGGCAGCAAAAGAAGCAGTTTGGATCCGTAAATTCCTAGTTGGATTAGGAGTAGTTCCATTAGCAGCTGAGCCCGTACCATTGTATTATGACAATAATGGGGCTATAGCACATGCTAAGGAACCGCGGTCTCATCAACGATCCAAGCATATACTTTGACGTTTCCATCTAATTCGTGAGATCATACATCATGGCAATGTGAAGATCGAGAAGATCGCATCAGATGACAACATTGCATATCCGCTGACGAAAGCTATATCTCAGAAAACGTTTGAGCGACATGTATATAGTTCATGTATTAGATACTTGAGTGATTGGCTATAGGCCAAGTGGGAGATTGTTAGATAATTAGGACCCATAGCATCACTATATGTAAAAGACATTATGTTTTTGTACAAATTAACTATGTGACAAAAGAAATTGCTATTTTATCATTATGTAATTGGATTACTGGCATTACTAATGATAAAAGTCCTTATGGTTAAATCAGATTAATAAGATATGAGACAGTATTAATCCATGAACGGTTTAATCATTAAATATCTCTAGTCGTAGTATTATCGAGACTGGACATCGATAATGCAGAATAGACTAGTATTACACTTGTGCGCATTATGGAAGCTTAACGGCATAGTTCTAATATATTTAAGTATTGGATACTTATGCAAGTGTGATAAGAGGTTCTGTTACCGTTGGACCGGGAACAACTTCGCTCTGGATAGACCCATTGGAGTCCCATTGGTATTATGACTATGTGTCTATGGGAATCTGAATCAGGGTAGGAGTATGTGATCTTTAACCTGAGACTTGCATCACTATTACTTGCGACAATCAGTTTATTTGATTTTGGTCGTTCGGAGCTTTAACAGGTTATGTGTACGCCTCTGCTGGGTTTATTGAGAATCGTAGTGTATTGGGTGTGATGTCAAGATGGCAGTATCACTTCAGTCATATGGAGATTATGGTCACGCAGGATACAATACTAGTACTCTTAAATGCTGCTGCTATCGGGATAGTATGACTAGGTCATGATTATCCGATTACAGAGACTAGTTATGCGGGATCCGATATATGCTTCGTACGGGGCAGACACATCGCCAGTCATAGGCCTAACATGTGACATCGAATTACGTAATACTTTGTATACTACGTCTGATACAGATAATATTCCTCGGTGGATATTTCTGGAGAATTGGGAGGGCACAATGCTTTGCTATAAGTCAACCATGTCTTGTAAATCGGTGAGAATGTGGTACGAGGTACGCACGTGTTCGGATAGTCCGATGACCGTATTTACTGCCAACATATCCATGAATCTCTTGGGTCACTTCCCAAAGATTCACCAATGACATTTGACTTGAACAAAATTAATCTGGGATTAATTATGAGAGAGAAAATTAATATGGGATTAATTGCGGCAAGAATTTATCTGGGATTAAATTCGTCTAGAAGAGAGAACGCGATTAATTTGGAATTAATCGATAAAATAAATTTAATAGTTAAATTGGATTTTTCTATTTAATTTATTTATTTGGGGTAAAATAAAATATTGGATATATTAATTGAAATTGGATTTCAATACGGAATTAAAATTGGATTTTAATTCAAGCGAATGAATTAATTTGGAATTAATTCGTAAGCGACTATCGTAATAATTTTGCGAGGCATAATTATTTAATTAAATTGGATTTAATTATTTAGCGACGGGAAATTCGTTTAATCGGATTAAACGAATCCAGACCCAAAGTCGTGTTGTGTGAGCCAACTTAAATTTGGAATTTAAATTGGGTGGGACCCACAACTTACATAAAATGTCTACACATTGATGGAAGTGGTTGGCATGTATTTAAGGCATAATTTACTCAACACAACCACCAAGTTTTAGAAACACTATTCACATCTCTCTTTCCTCTAGCCATTGCCGATTCTTGTTCTTTCTTGGAGACAAATTTTTTCTTCAAAAATTTGGCAAAGCTAGCACTTTGGGAGTCAATTTAAGGTGATAGTGAAACTAACCCAAGGGTTTGGAACTCATCTTCAAGCTTGGAGCTTCTACATCCAAAGGAATTTTTTGAATTTTCCCAACCGATCAATTTGAGTATTTCCGCAACTCCACTTGATAATTCACACACAAATAATTGTTTAGAGATCTTGTAGCATGTGTAGGACACTAACAGCGACATCACCTCTCTACACTATCTCCCTGATGAGATGATATTTCCTCTCAATATGCTCACCCCGCTTGTGGCTTCTTGGTTCTTTGGAGTTTGTCACTGTACCATTATTATCACAATAAAGTGTGAGTGGTTTATCCATATCTGGAACAAATTCCAGATCTGCCAAGAACTTACGGTGCAGACTGTTTTCTTAGCTGCTTCATAAGCTGCTACATATTCAGCCTCCATGGTGGATTCAGCAGTACAATATTGTTTAATGCTCCTCCATACTATTGCCCGACCACCTAGAGTGAACACTAATCCAGATGTTGATTTCCTATAATCAACATCCGTCTAAAAATCAGAGTCTGTATATCCTCTCAGAATCATATCCTGAATTGTATATACAAGCATATAATTTCTCGTTCTCCGAAGATTCTTGAGAATATGTTTCATCGCTACCCAATGATCTAATCCTGGGTTGGATTGAAACCTACTGACTACTCCCACTGAAAAATAGATGTCTGGTCTCGTGCATAACATAGCATACATAAGACTTCCAACTGCTGAACCATATGGTATATGTCTCATCTCCTCAATTCCTTGAGGTGTCTTAGGAGAGTATTCCTTAGACAAATGAATTCCATGTCTGAAAGGTAAATTACCTTTCTTGGAATTCTGCATACCAAATCACACAAGAATCTTGTCGATATAGGTTGCTTGAGACATTGCTAACAGTCATTTCTTGCGATCCCGAATGATCTGGATCCCAAGTACATAACTTGCTCTCCCAAATCTTTCCTAATGAGTAAAATATCATCAACGTATAACACAAGGAAAACCACATTCCTTTCAATAATGCGCTTGTAGACACAAGGCTCATCGATGTTCTACTCAAAGTTATAAGACTTGATCGTAGTATCAAACCTTATGTTCCAAGATTTAGATGATTGCTTAAGTCCATAAATGGACATTTGCAACTTGCAAACGTTTTGCTCTTGACCTTGGGTAATGAACCCCTCTGGTTGTACCATATATAGATACTTTCATCAAGATTGCCTTTCAGAATGCAGTCTTGACATCCATTTGCCAAATCTCATAGTCATAATATGCGGCAATGGAAAGAAGAATCATGATGGATTTAAGTATGGCTACTGGCGAGAAAGTTTCTTCATAGTCAACTCCTTCTTTTTGGGTATAACTCTTTGCTACTAGCCTAGCCTTGAAAGTCTTTACTTTCCCATATATTCCTCTTTTTCTCTTGTAGATCCACTTGCAACCTATGGTTTTTACTCCATCAGGTTGGTCTACAAGTTCCCAGACTGAGTTAGAGTACATAGACTTCATCTCGAGGTCCATGGCTTTGAGACATTCCTCTTTATCAGTATCTTCCATTGCACTACGATAGGTCAATGGATCATATATACCATCACAAGATGCAACAACTTGCCCCTCACCATTTCCTAGATAGCGCTCATGTTGTCTCATAACCCCCCACTACGTCTAGGTGGTATGGTATCCTGATAAACTTGCATCTGACTTTCATATGTAGAAGGTGTTATGTCTTTGTCAACATTTGACAATGGTGTACTCGTCGTACCAGCAAGTAACTCCTCAAATAAGACATTACTTCGAGGTTTGAACTCTCTCATATAGTCCTCCTCAAGAAATGTAGCATTTGTCGACACAAATACTTTATTATCTTCTGGACTATAAAAGAATCCACCCCTAGTTTCCTTAGGATAGCCTACAAATAGGCACACATGTGAACGTGGTTCCAACTTTATAGTTTTATTCTTTAGCACATGTGCCGAACACCCCTATATGCGGAAATGTCTCAAACTAGCTTTACGACCATTCCACAACTCTAAGGGAGTCTTAGAAACAGACTTAGAAGGAACTACATTCATGATATACATTGCAGTTTGCAATGCATACCCCTAGAATGAACTAGGTAGAGTGCTATAACTAAACATTGATCTCATCATGTCTAGTATGGTGTGATTTCTCCTTTCTGTAACACCATTTTGTTGTGGTGTTCCAGGTGATGTGAGCTGTGAAACAATTCCATGCTCAACTAAGAATTCCTCGAAATCTCTATCAATGTATTCTCCTCCACGATCTGATCGTAGAATTTTGTTGCTTTTACCTAACTGGTTCTCAACCTCAGCACGATACTCTTTGAACTTTTCAAATGTATCTGATTTGTGCTGCATTAGGTAAACATACCTATATCTGGAATAATCATCAATGAAAGTGACGAAGTGTTCAAAACCACCTCGGGCTTTTACATTCATCGGTCCGTAAACGTCCGAACGTATTAGCTCAAGTGTTTCTTTGGCTCTTATCACTTTTCCAGTAAAAGGTCTCTTAGTCATCTTGCCTTCTAGATAGGATTCGCAGATAGGTAAAGTATCGAGTTTTAACTGATTTAAAACTTCGTTCTTAACTAGTCTATTTATCCGGTCAAGGTTAATGTGACCAAGTCTAAGGTTCCATAAATAGGTATCATCATGAGAAATCTTTTGCCGTTTAGTTTTAGATCTTTCAATCTTAAACATTTCAGTATTAAGCAGTGATTCATGCATTAACGGCCTTAATACAAATAGATTATTTTCGGAGTTTCCCGTGCATATATTTAATCCATTTCTACTAATAATACTGACTTATTATTAAATGAAATAGAAAAACCACATTCCATAAGTTTTGCTACAAAAATCAAATTCCTGCGAAAACCAGGAATATATAGCACACCATTCAAACATAAATAACTTTTATTAAAATTAAAATTTGAAACTCCCACTACTTTTGTTGAAATAGCATCTCATGTCCCAACTCTCATGGTAAAGCTACCTTCAGCAAGGTCCCTCCATGAGTCAAGTAGCTGCAAAGAACAACAAATATGGTTAGTGGCACCAGAATCAACAATCCATATGGATTTATCTTCCTCCACCAAAAGAGACTCAATGACAAGTAAATCGTATTTACCTGTATTCTTCTTCTCTTTAAGCTCAGCAAGGTATTTCAGACAATTCCTTTTCCAATGCCCTTGTTGTTCACAATGGAAACATTTTCCTTTGGCATTGGTTCCTTTAGAGCCTTTGTTGTTCTTCTTTTTCATTGGTTTTGCCTTTACCTTCCAATTGTCTTTCTTTTTCTTCTTTGCAGATTTAGAAGATTCGGCAATATTTGCCTCGGTATTGGACCTACGAGGACCATTCATAACAGACTCGTAATTGGTGAGCTCATTTAGCAGTTCAGTCAACATAAAAGTCAACTTATTCATATAACAGTTGCTTTTAAACTGCAGGAAACTCTTCGGAAGGGTTTCTATGATCATTGTCACCTGGTTTTTCACATTGATATGTGCACCATGGGTTTCAACCATATTAAGATGAGACATCATCCTCAACACATGGTCTCGGATTGATATGCCTTCCTTCATTCTAGCGATCAATACAGAGACTATTGCCTCATATTGTTGCCGGTCTGAAGGTTGCCCAAACATGTTCTGTAATGACTGTATAATCATTGATGTTGTCGCTATAGGATCATGCTGTGCAGCAAGAACCTCAGACATAGATGCTAACAAATAGCTATGGGCTTTCTCATCAGCTTTAATCCAATTATTATAGGCATAACGTGCAGCTCTGCCAACATTTGGTGCCGGCTCAGGAGGAAATTCCTCCATTAGGACAAATTTAAGGTCTTCGCAGACCAAAATAACATTCATGTCACTTTTCCATTTAACATAATTATCCCCAGTTAATTTTTCTTGTTGTTTGAGAATTGAGATTATTGCAGATGCCATGGCTGAAAAAATAATAAACGCGCATTCAACATTCATTCATCGCAAATTAAAATTATCAAATATTTAGGCATAAAATTAAACATGATGCATGATCAATGTATAATGAATTAAAAACCTAAAAGAATTACTATGCCACGATTATCTATCATCCCATAAATAAGTGCCGCCGTAGGGTAGGTCAAGTATTCGCATGATAGACTGAGACATTCTCAATTGATTAATATATCTGAAATAACTCTTATTCCTATATTAATCAACTACCGTTGTTTTGATCAATAAAGCTTTGATTAACAACTTAATCATTCCTTTGTGAGTGTGACCCATTATTTCGGAACCCTTGGACTCAACTAGTGAAGTGCCGCCGTAGGGTAGGTCAAATCACCAAATACATCTAGAAGCTCTATCCTTTTGGAATCCAAACCTGATATTGACCCAAAAATGACACCATCCGTAGGGGGACGAAAGCAAAGTCGTCTCGAGGCGCTTATTGAATCTCACGTTTCTGGAAAACAATGGAGATCGTGGGATATATTATGGTATACCTCTCTCCCACTCACTATTTAGAAGTATAAGGTTTCTATCTCACTAGTATCTTATCAATTTTAGATTATGCTAGGCTAAAGTCACAACCTTTTTAATACTAGTTGATAATTTAGTGATCTAACCAATTTTAACTCTTAAAATTTTATTCACTTATCCTGATTAGTCTCTACTAACCAATTAACTTAATTAAACTAATTTAGTCAAGTTGTTATAGTGATCTAATCAATTTTAACTCTTAAATTATTAGTCCATTTATAGGTTTTAAAATTTAGAATTCAACGAACGGACCAAATGTCATTAAACCATTTAATCGATAAAAGCACATTATTTATTCCAAAGGTACGTGGTATTGTATTCCGAGTGCAGACCATATTACCGTCCATTTGGAACCGGCTATGGAATTTACGTCCGGGTTTCCATCCGATATACCAAGGAAAATAATGTACTCATAAGGTCCATTTGTTTCTAAAACTTGAATTCGTAATTTTTAAACCTTTAAACCAATTAATCTTATTAATCCATTTTCATGCATCTCATATTCTTATTTAACTATTAAATTACATAAAATCATATTTTATTACTAGAATATCATGCATATCTACATGTTATGGCACGTGAAAATGCAAGAGTAGGCACCCTAGGCTATATGACATGTTAATAAACAATTTAAAACATACATATTTCCCAGGTCTGGGCGTCGCGACGCGAATTGGTGGGCGTCGCGACATCTAGAAGACTAGAAACCAGAATTGCTTCAGGTCTGATTTACGTTGCGACGTAAAGTTACTTGCGTCGTGACGCAAACGAGGCAATAGCCTTCATTATGTTTTACTGGTCGTGTCACGATGCGTAAAAGGGTTGCGTCACGTTTCCAGGGACTATAATTTGCAAAATCAAACATATTACGAAGCTCTTATTTTTCTATACTAATCTAATTAGTAAAATAAATCCAAGGCATCCATTGGTCTTCAAATCTTGTTCCATGGAGTGTTGTAGAGTTATTTGCGGAATTTCTTCATCAAAAGTCCTTCACGGTATCGCCTCCTCCAAGTTACAAATAGGGTTACATAATGAACTTATTACAAATGATATAAACTTACAACACTTGAAAGAATATGACCTCATGGTCTAAACTTACAACACTTGAAAAAATATGACCTTATGGTCTTACATTTCCAATGCTAAAAATAAGAGCCGGAAAAAAAATTAACGATCAACGCAATACATTCATCACATGAATCAAAAGTAAACATTCATCACATGAACATTAAAACCATTCATCTCATGAATCTAATTGTGCCTACTCATCACAACATGCATTTTTTTTAATATTCTATATCTCATATAAACTATTAAAACTAAAATGAGAAGGGTTAAGAAAACTTTTCAACCTTAAGTTCTCGATGCTAATTGTAGGAAACGACTTTCCTTAGCACGACGGGAGTTGCCTATGGTGGCACCGGGTCCGGTATGGATCTTTAAAATTTCTTTGCCCTCTTCATTTGTTGTAGTAGCCGAAATCAATCCTTTGTTGTCCAACACTTGGATCAACCACTCGATCTTCCAAACTATGACTCGAAACCAACAAACCAAAGTATGAGCTACACTCACAAAGATCAAACATCTAAACAATTTAGAGAATTAAGATGTCACAATGGTGTTTGCCTTTAGGAATTTCAAACACTCTCACAACACTTGTGAATGTTTGAACTCTCTCTATTTTCTCTCAAATCTTTCTCACAACAATTGTGTGAATGTTTGCAAAATATTAACCTTAGGAAGTGAGAGAAATGGTTGAGATTATATTCTCTTACACAAGCCAACTAACCTTGTCATTAAGCATCTAATTCTTTCTTGCAATGACCAACACAAAAATGTGAATGGCGTACCAAAGCATAAGAAATGATATGTTAAAGACAAGGACTTTGTCATTAAGCATCTAATGCTTTCTTTCAATGGAAAACACATAAATATGGAGGCCATACCAAAGCATAAAATGCATTAGCTAATGACAAATATATTAGGTGTATACATGCCACCTAATAGACATAATTACTTGGATGACATGGTAAGCCATATGGATTTGTCTCCAATGGTAAATAAAAAACAATATCTTAATAATGATTTATTTACCTTCAATTTTATTGTAATAATTATCTCATAATTATTAATAACTTGATTATCTCATAATCAAGATTTGATTATCTCATAATCAAAGAATTCTAGAAAACATTAAGTTAAACTAATTTAACATAGTTTTCATTTGTGACAATATATATTATTAATCTCATTAATAATATATAAATATAGAGTGAGCATATAATTAGACAATCAAATTATATTAGGTTTTCTACAGTTAATCGAGCTAGCACGGGGACCAAATGGACCTACGGTTCCGAGCTCTAATAATTCTGAAATATTAACTAAACTCTTTAATCCAATATTACGAATTATTAACTCTACATTATTCTACTAAAAACTCGAAGTTGTACTCCTATTACCGTAGATGGATAAAATAAAACCAAACAACTTCAGTGTCCATCGATATAGTCATTACATATAGATATAGCCCTTCACGAAAATCTCATAAATAGAGCCGGGTCATAAGTCTATTAAACCCCTCTAAATATTTTGTCTCTTAAGCACCATTGATTCTATAATGAACAATTAATTCATAACAATTATGAATATATAAAACTTTCTATTCGCAATAGAAAAGTTGAGCGCTCAAATTGTGCAAATCCCGGATCAACTCTTAAAAGAGATATTCTTTCGCTTCACGTAAGAATGAGTGAATTCCACATCTATGTAAAATATTCCCAACTACACACCAAACCATATCCCAAAATACGTAGTTATTGCCGAGAATGCAACACCAACCTCACCATAGTAAATCAAAGGACATAGTCTGTCATACAGGAGTTCGCAGTACACTCAGGATTAAGATCGAATCCATATATGACTATCTATTAGATAAAATGAATTTCTTCGATTAACGAATATTAAAAGAAATTCGTATTTATCTGAGTTTAGTCCTATATGATCTCATCATACAAGGTGCCTCAATTCCCATGTCACTACATGAACGATCCCGGATCAAGGTCGTCATACAAGTATAGAATGGACCACAGCTATAGATAAACCACGAATAAAGTACCTTCTTTGTTTGCTTTCCATGGACTATTTAGATAACTAACTTCAGACTTAAATCCTCATGTGCATCAAACATACACTAAGTCTGAAGGTAAAATAGTAATCAAGGTAAACAAGACAATTGGAGAATATGCGATATAAATCAAACAACTTTGATAAAATGAATAATGCATTTATTATTATTACAATAATCAGTTCTGTTTTACAATACATGAAGCTTTAGGACATAAATCCCAACAATATTTACCTATGAGAAGTATTAATATGTGACCTCATGTTTCAACATTGAAATAGTTCATATGTTATGTGATATACTTTGTGATTTTGAATCCATGCTTCGCGTGCTTTGAGTGTCTGGCCATTGTATTGACAACATGTAAATATGAAAATTTAACATATGTAAGATATAAGAGATAATAGAAAGCCAATGATTCTAAAACTCGTATTAACTTGATAATTCTGAAACACTATTAATATGATTGATTTGTGTATTTGTTAGTAGTACTAGCATGGTTACTTCCTGAGTTTTTATAACTCACACCAAACCAGTTTGCTAGTTTTGCAGGTTGGCTTTCAGATGGGTCAACCATTTCAACTTTGGAAGTCATGTTCGAGATGAGGATCACCCAAGCGGCAGTCACCCTCGCAAGTGTCCCAGGATAAGCTTTAGAAAGTGTAGGATTTGTGATTAATATTTTATTTGTCATGCTAAGCATGTTGTTTGTAATATTGAGTAAATATTTTGATTTATTATGATGTGGTGGGCAGAGCCCTTGATAGATGATGTGGGCACAGATCCCTTAGGATATGATTTGATGTGTTGTTGTGTGGACCTGAGGTCCTTTTGATATGTGATGTTTATTTTAGGTTTCACTTTTATGCTGGACTATGATCTAGGTTGTCCAGTTTTAGGATACATCATGCCGGATTTTCGGTAGATTTAGAGGCTTATGGAGATAGGTCAATCCTGTCTCTTTCCGGTAACATCATGCCTCTGTCGGGGTGTTACAGTTGTGGTATCAAAGCAAGGTTAGGTCGTCGGTGACTGCAGCTACATGGTATCTGATCGTCTCAATAAGTTTTATGTTACGTATAAATCATATAGGTCTCATGTTTGTAAGGTATAGGTTTGGTATATTATATAATATGCTATGGTTTTGATTGATATATGTGATTTGAATTGTCTGTAAAAGTTTTTGTACTATGAATATATGTATGTGTATAAGTCTACTAAGTTAAAGTATGTGGTTTATATAGATATATGTATAGGTAAGTAATGTTAATTCCAGGTGTTTTGAGGTACGAGTAATTCTATGATGTTGATAGTCTAAATTGTGAACGGATATTTGGACGCATGTTTTGAAAACTTGGTATTTGATTTTTGGCACAAAAGTGTTTTGAAACGAAAAGGAAAGGAAAAAATGAAAGAAAATTTTCAGATGTTCCGATTTTGATTATAAAGATACAGAAAATATTCCCGCCTCGACGCTTGATTCACTTTTTCATTTTTTGATATTTATCAATATTTTTCTGTTGGGGTGCTTGATATTATGTTTTCGTCTCGATGCTCGAAAATAATTTTGATGTTTTTAAACTGTAAAACTTGTTTTCGTCGAGACGCTCGAAAATCTGTTTCCGCCACGGTGCTTGATGATTATATGTTTTTGACCCTTCATGGTGCTAGTATATATTTCGTTCCGGATTGGCCCCCGGGGCGCTAGTTATGGGGTCCAGACGATCAGAAAATGGATGGCCCACTACCCTGTCGACATGGTCCGTACACTGTCTGATCTATGCGCGTGACTGACCAGTGGACTATCGGTATGTATTTTGAAAAGTTTGCATTAAAGATTTATTTTTGATTTACACATTTATGATTTGGGGGTTAGAGGGAAATGATTTCAAAAGAATTACATTTTGATTTGATGCATTTTCGGCATTATTTTTTATATGATATGATATGATATGTTTATGTCACGATGCTTGATGATTTATGTTTTTGACCCTCTGTGATGCTTGTATAGGGGTTAGCCCAACTGCAGTGGGCCGACCCGACCCTCTGTCGACATGGGATCATTTTGATCATTTTTCGATTTGTGTGCGCAATTTGGGCATTGGGTGCTTGTTTATGTTTCGTCCAGTGAGTTATGCTAGATGCTCGATATGGTTTTACGATAATGGATTTTGAAACTGATTTTATTTACAGTAAAAGAGTTTTTCAAATGTATTTTCGAAATGGTTTTTGGAAGAGATCGTTTTACGTTTTCTATTTTGAATAATGACAGAGGTTGACAGATTTCATACTATCAACATCATAAGAGCATGAAAGATTGTTTGTCACTTTTGGCTGTGACAATGGATGTATTGGTTGATATAAAAGATTATGTTCGTTATAAGAATATGTATGTAAGTTTATAGTTAGATATAGATCTTATGGGTATAGTGATGGTTATGTGTGCTATGTGGACAGCCATACAAAGTTGTATGTGCGATGTGATATGTATGAATGTAAACTTTGATATTGATGTCATTTACATATATGATATAGAATGACATGCTGTGAAATAAATTAGTTCCGTTTTGTATTATGGACGAAATAGATAGTATGAAATTTGTGTTAAGTTTCCGTTTTGGTATTGTATTTGATTACGTGTAAAGAACATGCACTATGTTCTTCGTTTCTGATGATGCATGTGATTGCCTGTATATAATCCATATTCGACTTTTTTCTGTTGATGGATGAGTTTTAAATGGTTTGAGTGTGTACCTATGAATGAATATGGATTGATATAACAAGTTTGATGCGATTCCGGCATGAAATAGTTGATTCGATGTGTTTTATTTTGAAATAGCATAGTTTGTATTGATGTATGAAATACGTAACTCTCGGAAAGGTGTAAAGTGAAGTGACTTTGGAATAAGGATAATATGGTAATGTACGTACGATCGGTTCCGAATGATCAGAAATAAGGATGGAGAAATTTCGAGGACGAAATTTTTATAAGGAGGGGAGGATGTAATATCCCGAGTTTTTCGGAATAGTGTAGGAGGATTTCCGAATTAAAGTTAAGGATTTGGAACGGGATAGTAATCAAAAATCAGAGTTTATATGTTCGAAGATAGATCGAAATATTTTAAAGTGAAGATTCGTCGCGTTGGAAAACGCGTGGTTTCGATAACCGGCTACGTGATTTCTATTTTATCGTTATACGCGTAAAAGTTTCTTATCTCGGCTATAAAGATAGTAAAAGAACTTTGATTAAGCTAATTATTAAACCATCGGACTCGTTTTTCTGAAACTAACAACTTTCATGTTGAATACTTTTCGAAATTCTCACATGAAGGGCCTCAATTTTGAGAATTACCAAAACGGTCCATGAAGAATGACCAAAGTACAAATTCGTGGGGGGCCTAGTGGTAATTTTCGAAACTTCTCTATATAAATCTAGAAGTTTCTAGAAATTGTAAGATTCTTATAATTTCCCTAAATCCATAATTCGACCCTCAACCCCCATTTCACGTTTTGGTTTCAGCTGGTCACACCGGCGGCCTGTCGGCCACCGCCGGCCGGCGCGACCAGCCAGGGGGTGCGCCGGCCACCCCCACCTTGTTGTGGTCGGCGGCAGCCCCCAAGACGCCTGCAAACGGAGATAATGAGAGATAAAATACGCGGAATGGGTTTTTCGATCTCGACTCCTCGCTTCGTTTCATGGCGCCACCCGCCAAATCGAAGCTCTCAGAGAGTACTACAAGTTGGCGGTGACATATTTTTCATTCTGTGCACGGTTGCACGTGAATTGAGGAAGAAAGATTTGGATAAATAGTGACCCACAGTGAACGGTAACTCCGATCGGAATTTCATCGATTCCAACGCGTTCGTGGGATCGTTTGGAGTCCGTATATAGCCTCGAAATCTCGGTAAATGATAGGATGTATCCAGTAGCTTCGTAGCATAGAGTAATGATATAAATTGAATTGATTGAGTATTAGTATATGAAATATGTATTTTTGGTAGAATCCGAGTGAAAACGGAACGAGTTTGATCGATCCGATAGAATATGTAAGTTTTTGGTGAAAGTGGATTTTTGTGTAGAATGAAGTGTTTTGATTTTACCGACAGTTATGAGTTATATATGATATTACGAAGATGTTTGGATAAATCCGGGTAGGTTCGGAGGGTTCAGGACCCTTCCGTAGCGTTTGGGGAAATTTTTCGAAAGATTTTTCCAAAAAAAAAAACCAAGAATTTAGGTGAACTAGTGGCTTGGAATAGTTCAAAATGGTGTTTTAAGATTATTGAAACTGAAAACATTGAAAACTGACTTGATTTGGTTGTTCCGGAAAGATCCGTGATTTTATCATAGTTAAGTGGAGAATACCGTAAATCACGATTTTGATGGCTTTTCACCATTTTTTTTAACAGATATGACTAGGACTTGGAGTGCTCGTGAAGCTAGGTAAGTAACTCATGCGATGAATACTTGAAAGTTGATTTATGTTTATATATATATATATATATAATTGAAGTGTTTATGTTAAGATGAAAATATATAAGAGATGGTATTGAGAAAGAACTTTGTGACTGTGTATAGTG
The DNA here is from genome assembly GCA_019454045.1 of Zanthoxylum bungeanum. Classification (NCBI taxonomy): domain Eukaryota; kingdom Viridiplantae; phylum Streptophyta; class Magnoliopsida; order Sapindales; family Rutaceae; genus Zanthoxylum; species Zanthoxylum bungeanum. The sequence continues at coordinate 55,399 of SKCR01029377.1, read as the reverse complement.
AAGTTATCGACCACCACATGTATGGACTTGTGGCTATTACTATGCTATAAGTAAAGTAATTGACGATCTCAATGTTTATATGCACGTGTTTATGAATGTAAGTGTATGAATGTGTTATGGTACGTATATGTATATGTAAATGAACAAGTATATGTAAAAGTATTGGTACACGTTTTGTATTTATATGTGATGATAAACTATGGATAAATTGAGTAAATGATTGATAAGATACGTACATGAATGAAAATATAGAATGGTTAAAACACTGTATCAATGTTTCAGAAAGAGTTTTGAAACGATGTATGTTTGACCAATAGGTAAAGGATATGAAGGCAGTAAAAGGCTATGGTATTGAATATCTAAAATAATGGGTATATTCATATATTTGATGTATATATGTATGTGTACGACGATTCAGATGGTTAGCAATGTTTGACATGTATATGTTTGTGTGTGAGGTCGTGTGATGAATTTGTGTCACATGATATGTGTGCATGTGTGTGGATGTTTAAATTGGTTGATGTTCTCGTGATATAGTAGTCGAGCTGGTTAGGAATTCGTTCGAACAAAACTCATCTCATACATATTCTAAAATAGATAATGTATCACGTACGAGCATTGTGTGTAAACCAGCCGAATGTATGTATTGTTGGATGATGTGAACTTTGATGTGTCGACTGTTATGCGTACTTTGTGGTTGCTTGCATGATGATTGTGAATATGTTTGAGTGTATGTATATGTTTGATAGAACTCATGATATGTATAGATCATGTATGCTAATGTGAAATGAATTGATGATTTGAAACCGATGTGAATATCAGAGGCTATAAAGCGTGTTTTCTACGTTGTATTAGTATATTATGTAAGTATATATGTAAAATTATGAAATTATATTGGTATGTATATAAGAGAAGTGTGCTACGACATGTTTAAATGCAAATGGACCCCAAGTGTTAAGCTATTATAAAGTTATCGTGAATAAAGAGGGTTAAAGAAAGATTATTTTGGTATTGAAGAAAGAAGTTTTGGTATTAGAGTTAGTTGTAACTGAATAGAAAGAATTTTTTTAAAGTCACTGATTTGATGATATTTACCTGTGATAAGTATTAATATATGACCTCATGTTTTAGCATTGAAATAGTTCTTATGTTATGTGATATACTTTGTGATTTTGAATGCATGCTTAGTGTGCTTTGAATGTCTGGTCATTGTATTGACAACATGTAAATATGAAAATTTAAGATATGTAATAAATAAGAGATAATAGAAAGCCGATAATTCTAAAACTCGTATTAACTTGATAATTCTGAAACACTACTAATATGATTGATTTGTATATTTGTTCATAGTATTATCATGGTTACTTATTGAGTTTTTATAACTCACACCAAACCAGTTTGCTAGTTTTGCAGGTTTGCTTTCAGATGGGTCAACCATTTCAACATTGGAAGTCATGTTCGAGACGAGGATCACCCAAGTGGCAGTCACCCTCGCAAGTGTCCGGGGATAAGCTTTAGAAAGTGTTGGATTTGGGATTAATATTTTATTTATCTTGTTGAGCACGTTGTTTGTAATATTGAGTAAATATTTTGATTTATTATGATGTGGTGGGCAGAGCCCTTGATAGATGATGTGGGCACAGAGCCCTTAGTATTTTATTTCATGTGTTATTATGTGGACCTGAGGTCCTTTTGATATGTGATGTTTATTTCAGGTTTCACTTTGATGCTGGACTGTGATCCAAGTTGTCCAATTTTAGGATACATCATACCAGATTTTCAGTAGAGTTAGAGGTTTATGGAGATAGGTCAATCATGTCTTCTGTCGGTGACATCATGCCTCTGGCAAGGTGTTACACACACACACACACACACACACATATATATATATAAAGAATTAATATAAATAAATTAAGTTGTGAACCATGTCCAGACTAAACGAATATTTATTTGGGATTCATTTATTAAATTAATTGAATACGAATTATGATATTATGATTCTTTTACTAAACAAATCAAATACAAATCCATCAAATTTTAGTTCAATTCGTTGAGGATTCAACACAAATTCGATTCACCAATTCGTTTTGCCACACCTAAAAGACAATTGTACTCATAGCTGATTCTAACCTACCAAGTCTCCTTGAGCCCCTATTTTTGTTGGGATTTTTTCCATCTTTATATATTACTATCCTCAACATGCTTAAACCAAGTAGGCACTAGGGATGACAAAAACTATGGCCGAATTTTAAAAACACAAGTTTTTAATATGTTTTAATGCTTAAAAATTAAAAAATAAAAATAAAAATTTAAAATTTTAGTGGAAATTTGGATTATGCCTGAAATAGTTAATTATAATGTACGCATTTAAAATTTAGAATGTATTTATTAATTTAAAATGGAATAATTTGCTAAATTGGAGGCCATGTAAAAATAATTTCCCTTCACAATATAAATTAGATGTGGAGGCATTGTAGTATTTTTCTCATTAAATATTTAATAGATTCTCTTACCATTAAAGATAAAGTGGTTATTTGATATTAAACATATACTGATATGATGTAGTAACATTGTTAGAAAACCAGTGTGGCTATACGTACTTTCACTAATTTGGATGTGGTGCATAGATAATCTCCCTTATTAAAAGTTGAAATCAAAGGTGGTCGTGCATGCGGGTTGCGGCTAGCTGGTTCTTTCAGCCTAAAACTAGGGCTCAAATTATTTTTAATATTTTAATTTTAATATGATTTTTGTATGTTTTTTATTCAAATATTATATTTTAGGAATTCGACTAGGGCCTCCAAAACTTAGGGGGTGAGCGAAATCGGTTTCGGTTCAATTTTCGCATGGAACCGGAACCTATCCGGAAAAAATTGGTTCATAACTAAATGGAACCGGAACCTACCCAATTAAATAGGGTACCCTATTATTCGGTTCCGGTCTGGTTCAGGTCCGGTTCTGAATTACCCTATTTTAAAATATTTTAATGAAAACTACATTTCGATATGAGTCTGTAGGAAAAAACGGGGACCAAATCGAAATCCGGAAACTCAAGAAGGAAGAAAATGAAGTTTTAGTACTTCTCTTCGATAATTAGAGCATACCAGGCAGCAAAATCATTCTCAATGCGCTGATCATCATCTCCTAGACCAACAAGAACTAGACGTGTTCCACCTGCATAACCAGCAGAATGTAAAATAAGAACATAATAGAGAGAGAATATGTATTTGGGCTCATTAGACAGCAAACCCAGAGATAGAAGATCATCACTGAAAGCTCATAATATTAAAGTTTAATCGTTTTTTACAGTTAGTAACTTCTAAAATTAGCATGTACTAGTAATGCTGCCTAAGAAGAATATATAAAATTTTAAAAAAGAATAATTGTAATTGAGTTATACCTTGCTTGCAAAGTTCTTCATCAAGCACCAATCCTATCTGTTTCCGAAACAGTTCTTCAAGCACCAAACCGATTCTATATTCGGTTCCAGAAACTGGTTCCATGGTCCGGTTCCGGTTCTGACCAGTTTGGAACCGGAATCGGACCTGTTAAAATCGGTTCCTTCATTTTTGGAACCGGAACCGGACCTGTTACAACCGGTTCCAGTTCCAAACCTGAAAAATCGGTCCGGTTCCAACCAGTTCCGGGTAGAACCGGAACCGATGCTCACCCCTACCAAAACTCGAGACAACTCGAGGCTGCCCCGGTTTCAATTGGCCTCATGATCTACAATGTTACAAACATGAACCCAAAGCAATTTAAGGGGCGATTTCTTACAAATCATTACCAGACTAATCTGATTTGGCCGAAAATCACTAATTTAATTGGCTACCTAAAATCGTCAATTTTCAAATTAATTATCGATTTTCTATTTTGTAAAAATCGTCATGTTTATAGAAAAACCAATTTTGTTCCTCTTTTCATCGCTATTATTATTTTTTTTTTTTAAAAAAAAAACTTTAATCATCTCTCTAAAATTTATTATTGATTAGCATTTTTTTAAAATCATAAATAAATGATTTTTATTGATTTTTGGATGATCTTAAGAAATGAGTTTTGAAATTTTTTTTATTCTCAATCATACGAAATATCAACTTTATAATTCTCGATTAATTTATAATTAATCATCATAAATCACTTAAATCACTATTAACTATCGATTTCCGATTAAATTTTCGTAACTTAAAATTTTTATAATTTTAATAATGAAAATATGTAAAGTAGTAGGTGGGCTTACATGATATTGTGGGCTTATCAGAAATTATAGAATAAAGAATCGAGTGAATTTCAACTGAATTTTGACCCTCTGCTCTCTCTAGTATGAAATTCAATCTGGAGCAAATTAAGGTCATTATGACTTATTCTTACAAATATATATATATATATATATATATATATATATATATATATATATATATATACACTTTTTTTTTTTGAATTGTTGGAAATCCCGCCGTCAAACCACCCCTTTCGGGTTTAAGCGGATCAGATAAAACCCTCAACTGTCCGAGGCTCTTACAAGAAATGCACTCCCTGAATTCGAACCCAGATATACACACATTGAAGCTAAACAGAAAATCTCACTAGGTGGGGAGCAAATTAAGATCAGATTAGACTATACTTAAAAAATTGAAGCTAGATTAGTCTTTTTGAATTTGTTACATGTAGAGGTAGATTTTTTTTTACTATATTAAAAGTATATAAATTGACTCCCAACACTACAAAAACAGTCACCATTTACCAACGTTTCCATCGCTAACTAGTCTTTTTGAATTTGTTACATGTACCACTCTGATGTTCTGGAAATCTTAATTCCTAAGATCACATCAGCTACTCCGAAATCTTTCATATCAAATTTGGTGGTCAATATTTTCTTGGCAGACTGAATCATCTCATGATTACTACCAATTATCATCATATTGTCTACGTAGAGACACACAATGACATATCCTTTTGAGTTAATTTAGTGTATACACACTTATCACACTCATTGATCTTGACCCAACTTGACAACATTTCTTTGTCAAATTTTTCATGTCATTATTTAAGTGCTTGTTTTAATCCGTATAAGGATTTTATAAGTTTGTAAATTTTCTGTTATTGTCCAGGAACATTGAAACCTTCTCGTTATTCCATGTAAAATTCTTCAACCAATTCACCATTTAAGAATGTCGTCTTTACATACATTTGATGTATTTCAAAACCAAATATAGCTACTATGGCTATGAGCATTCTTATTGACGTGATACGGGTCACTGGTGAATAGGTATGAAAGTAGTCAATGCCTTATTTCTTTCTATAACATTTTATGACAAGTCTAGCTTTGTACTTATCTATTGATCCATTCAGCTTCATCTTACATTTGAAAATTTATTTGTAGCCCATCGGCTTACAACCTGGAGGAAAATAAACCAACTCTCAAGTATAGTTTTGAAGGATATAATCAATCTCGCTATTAATAGCCTATTTCCACAAAGGTACCTCTGAAGAAGACATTGCTTCTTCATAGTTTTGAGGCTAATTTTCTAACAGGTATATTAGAAAATCAGGTCCAAATAACTTAGACGTTCTTTCTCTTTTGCTACGTCCAGATTCATTTTCCTCAATATTTTCATTTTGATCGGATTTTTGGTTAACTTGATCATTACTTGTAGCAGTATCAATATGTAATATCCCGAATATTTTTGGAACCGTTCTGGAAGATTTTCGAATTGAAGTTTGGAATTTGGAATGAGATGTTATTCGAAAATAAGAGTTTTTATGTTGGAAAAAAATTGGAATATTTTAAAGTGAAGATTCTTTATGTTGGAAAATGTGTGGTTTCGAGAACCGATTACGCGATTTTATTTATATCATTAAACGCGTAAAAGTTTATTATTTCGGCTATAAAGATAGCAAATGAACTTCAATTGAGTTGATTCTTAAACCATCAGACTCGTTTTTCCGAGATAAACAACTTTCATGTTGAAGATATTTCAAAATTTGCATCAGAATGACTTTAAAAATATGAAGTTTCAAGAAAGATCCATGACAGGGGCCTGATTGTAATTTTCGGGGATATGAATGTAAATTCCAAAACCTTTTCTATATATACTTTTTAAGTTTCAAGAAAGTGCAAAATTGGCCTAAGCTTCCCATCCTCTCCATTCGTTAATCAAATGTGTATCAAGATAGGATATGTCAGCCTATATGTGTACTATAAGGGGTTAAAGTATTTGTAAGGGTTTTAGGGCGGATATCTGGTAACGCAGTGAAAACAGTGGAAAATCAAATTTTCCGATTTCAAAACTTTTTTCTCGGATAAATTAAATAAAATTATTTATTTAATTGTCCAATATTCAAATTATGAAATATTACACAAGAAATCAAATTTTTGTATAATTACCAAATTACCCAAAAACTTAGCATTTTGTTCATTTTAGTCCGAAATTGTTCAAATCAATTTTGGATGATTCTAAATCATTTCTAAGGTGAATTTAACATGTCCTAAATGTCAAAACACCAGAGCAACAAAATTCCCAATTTTTTCTTCTTGGCCGAGAGCCTCCATTTGGGGGGGGGGGGGTTGTGCATTTTGCACTTTCAAGGTTCAAAACAAATCAAGGAAAAATCCAATCAACCCAATATTTTACATGCATCATATACACATCCAAATACACCATATAAATGAAAAGCCCCAATTTGGAAGTGGTCTTAAACCCTAATTTTTCAATTTCTTCAAATTGGACAATTAGACCAAATTGGTTAAATCAATTACTTCAATCATGTTTCTTCCATCCAAATCAAGTCTCAACACAATGAAATAACTATAGATCAAATCTAGGTAATTTAAGAGTGGGTCAACAACTCTAGATTAGAACAAGGTTCAGAAACCATAAAAGAATGCTTATTACTACACTAGTAACAATCTTCCAACTTCATACATGCTTAACCCCTTCATCAAAATTTCATCCATCAAAAACACAAAGAATAATGAATATAAAAACTTAAGAACATCACCAAGTGAAGCCCACAACAAGAGGAACAAATTACTCTCTAATGGAAGGTTGGAAATACTTACTAAATTCTAAGCTTTTCTTTGATTTTCTTTTTCTTTTCTCTCTACCTTCTTTGTTTTGTTTTAATGGAGTTTTGATAAAGTGTATTAGGTCATTTCACCAAATGAAAAACAAAATAATTTATACTTGCTACAAAATTGCCTTGGCCGAAAATTGCCTAAGGAAATTAACAAGAAATTTGTTTTAATTTCATTTGAATTTCAACTTGCAACTTGATTAAATGATCATTACACTTGAATAATAAATTCAAAAAAGTCAACAATTGCAACTTAGCCATTAAAATAAATATCACAACTTCAAAATATCTATACTTTAATAATTTAATCATTAACAATTAATTAATTAAATACAAATATATTAAATATATGTATAATATTTACAATAAATATTAAATACATATATTCATTTATGATATTAGTCAAATATCTCAATTTGATAATTAATTAATCTGTATTTAAATTAATCAAGCATTAATTACAAATACACAAAAATTAAGGAAATGACTATCGGGTCCCTACACATGTATTTTGCGTTTAACCTTTAAACGACTTTATAAATAATCAATATTATTTATTAATGTTGCCCTAGTGCTCTACGAGTATATTTCATTATTGAGACTCTCTAGATTCAGGCATATCTGTCACGAAATCAAATTTCGTGTCCATAATTTATCCACCCGCTGAATCATACAGGTCGAGGTCACGGAAAATGTATAATTCCTCTGTCACAGGTATCCGGATAAATCCCAGAGATATAGATGTAAACGTCAAATCTCTATAGGGATTATCTAGTCGACTATTCTATTAGTAATCACAAAAAGAACATTTAGAACTAGCTTCTAAATTGTACCACGGGCCTATGGTTTTTATCTGATTTCTAATCATATGGACTACCTATGCTCTGATACACAGAACTGACGGATCCTATCTTGACACACACAGGACACCCTAAGGATCTATCTACACCCAACGAACAGGCGGAGGTCTGATCTTAATATATTGATGACGTGACTGCCATCTAAGTGTAGAAGATGTCTCATGTGCCCACAGTGGCATCTCAAGTCTAAGAATCACAAGTGCTACTCAACCTGACAAGATTCTTATTGACGTTGGTGTACCATCCATTAAGAATATTCGGTGAGTCGTTCAGTGTTTATCCGCTATAAACACCTTCACGTCTATACTAGTCTCCAAGACTTATGGTTCATTGAGAAACCATTGGAATCATATATTCATGTATATGACATGTACCGGTCTCAACGGGTTTACTTTACTGACCAAGTAGTGTAAACCTTGACCAGGAACAGTCTGAGAATGACAACGTCATGATACTACTCAATATTTGTTGCGACGCTTTTGCAACAGTACCATGACTAATCATTCTAAGGTCATTACGTCTTTACCATATTAAAAGATACATTATATTATAGAAACTGCATATATTATTCAAAATAATAACGTTTTACAGAAGTATTCATAAAGAAATACAACCGGGAATTGGCGCTCCGAGCACCAACCCCAACAAAAACTCTCACTTGCTCTAGTGCCAATAACGATTGTATCTAATACCCATCGACTCCACGTGTTTATCAAACAACTTTGGAGGTATGGCCTTCGTCAGCGGGTCTGCTACATTATCTTCACTCGGTACCTTGCACACGACAATATCCCCTCGCGACACAATCTCTCGAATGATGTGGTACTTGCGTTCCACATGTTCGACTTCTGATGCGCCCTCGGTTCCTTGCTTACGCAATGGATCCAGTATTATCACAGTTATACGGAATCGCATTCTTGATACTTGGGACAACTCCTAATTCTGTGACAAAGTTCTATATCTACACAGCCTCTTTTGCAGCTTCAGAAGCAGCAATATATTCCGCCTCAGTGGTGGAATCTACTGTCGAACCCTATTTGGAACTCTTCCAACAAACTGCACCTCCGTTAAGGGTAAATACGAATCTAGATGTAGACTTTCTATCATCGGGATCCGATTGGAAATCAGAATCCGTATACCCGTTAACTTGCAGTTCGTTTCCTCCATAAATTATTAACTTATCCTTATTACCTTTAAGATACTTGAGGATATGTTTAATGGCCATCCAATGGTCATTACCTGGATTGGACTGATATCTACTAGTTACGCTAACAGCGAAACTGATATCAGGCCTTGTACATAACATGGCATACATTATGCTACCCAAACACGAAGCATAAGGTTGGTTAGACATTCTAACCTTCTCATCTTCTGTTTGTGGACTAATCTTCTTTGAAAGATGAATCCCATGTCTGAACGGTATGGTGGTTGTCTTACAGTTACCAAAATTTACCCGTTCCAAGATCTTATCTATGTACGTTGATTGGGATACCCAATCAGCCTCCTTTGTCTATCTCTATAGAGTTTTATCCCTAAAACATAGGAAGCTTCTCCCAGGTCCTTCATGGAGAATTCTTACAGAGGTACGCTTGTAACATACCTAAATCATTCCTAATGATTAGGATGTCATCAACTATAGGACTAAAAATACGACCATGCTCCCACTGGCCTTCTGATACACACAGGATTCTTCCGAATTCTTGAGAAAACCAGACGATCTAATAATCTCATCGAATCGAAGATTCCAACTTCGTGAAGCTTGTTTAAGTCCATAAATGGACTTCTTAAGCTTACATATCATACCCGAGTTTTCCTTGGATGCAAAACCTTCCGGTTATTCCATATAGATTTCTTCATCAAGAAATCCATTTAAAAAGCCGTTTTAACATCCATTTGCCAAATCTCGTAGTCATGATACGCAGCTATAGAAAGAAAAATCTGAATAGACTTAAGCATTGCTACTGGTGAAAAAGTTTCATCGTAGTCGACGTCAGGTCGCTGCGTATAACCTTTTGCTACCAGTCGGGCCTTGTAAGTTTCAACCTTACCGTCAGGCCCGCGCTTCCTTTTGTAAACCCATTTACAACCGATATGAACAATTCCTTCTGGAAGCAGAACCAAGTCCTAAACTTGATTCTCATGCATTGAGTCTAACTCGGATTTCATGGCACTTTGCCATTTCACGGAGTCGATATCCAACATCGATTCTCTATAGGTGAAATGATCAGTCTCTTCAACTGAGAGAACATCCAGACTCTTTTCTTTTATCAAATACAAGCGTTCAGGAGGTCTAGATACCCTTTCTGACCTACGGAGTGTGTGTGTTGAAGGTCCTTCATCTACTTGAACTTCATGTTCCTCCGTTGGTTCGTTGTTTTCAGGTTGGACTTCATCAAGTTCAACCTGTCTATGATTACCACCTTCAGACAAAAATTCTACTTCTAGAAATTTTACGAAGCGAGCTACGAACATATTTCGATGCTCGGTATAATAGAACAGATATCCCCTCGTATTTGAAGGATATCCGACAAACCTAAACTTTTGCCCTCGAGGCGAAAGCTTATTTTGCTGAGTCACCCTGACATAGGCAGGACAACCCCAAACCTTAATGTAACTAAGATTTGGTCTCCTACCGAACCATATCTCATACGGAGTCGTAGGAACAGCTTTTGAAGGAATCTTTTTCAAAAGATGTACATCTGTTAAAAGAGAGTAGCCCCATAAGTAATAGGGCAAATCTGTAAAACTCAACATCGATCGGACCATATCCAATAAAGTCTGATTTCTCCTCTCAGATACTCCATTGTGATGTGGAGTATATAGAGCGAGAATCCCATTCTCCTTCATATAATCCATGAACTCACCCCTCATATATTCACCGCCTCGATCAGATCGAAGGTATTTAATATATTGACCAATTGTTTTTATACTTCATTTCGGAATTCTTGAACTTTTCAACGGTTTCCGATTTATGTCGCATCAAATACACATAACCGTACCGTGACAAATCATCGGTAAAGCGTAACGAAGTACGAATAACCACTGTGAGCAGTCTGACTTAGTGGACCACATACATCATAATGTACGAGTTCCAGTAAGTTAGTGGCGTGGTGTCCAACACCAAAAAATGGGGCTTTGGTCATCTTACCATGAATACAAGATTCACAAGTTGGATAGGATTCAATGGTAAGATCTGGTATCAAACCATTCCTAACCAATTGGGTAAGGCGTTTAACGCCTATGTGACCCAGCCGCATATGCCAAAGTTCAGTATTATTAATTACAGGTAAACTACGTTTATTAACTCCAGTATTTAAAATATCTTTTGAAGTTTGCAATGTATAATGACCATGCTGGTTGGGACAACAAAGGATCTGAATATTACTTTTATCATATAAATATAAAGAACAGTTCTTAATATTAATACAAAAGCCTTCTGTATCTAATACAAAAAGTGATATAATATTTTGGTAATTATAAAAATATATAATAATAGGTGTATTTGGCTTGATTTAATTGGATTAAATCAAAGTGGTAGACAATGAACTAATCAAATGGTTAAACTTTGTCTATATTTAATTGCATTAAATCAAAGTGGTAGACAAAGTTGATTAGTCACACCTAATATACATATTTGGATAAATTGGATTAAGCCCACCTAAAAGTTGATTAGAACTTTTATTAATTAAAAATTGCATAAGCTTGATTATAAAAGGCAAGTTTTAGTAATGTTTTTGATTAAGCAAACATAAGAAAAAGCATAATAAAAATTAACGTAAAGAAAGTATTTGTGAGAGAAGCTTTGGAAGTTCTCTACATTTTCAACAAGGTGTAGAAGATTGGATTTTGTAATCAAGGTTGCTAGGTAAGTTTGATCTTCTTTAAAGTTATATTTCTCATTAGTGAGTTGTTATCATTCGTTAAGCATATAGTGATGTATTGTGTATTAGATATATAATAACATAGCTTCAAAGCAAGGCTCTACATTTGATTCCACCACTGAGGTGGAATTTAAAGCGGCTTCGGAAGCTACTAAAGAACCTGCTTGGATTAAAAATTTTATCATAGTGATGAGTGGTAAATGTATCACTATTTCCCACTCATTTAACTTAATATTTAATATAGTTTCTTGAGTTTTGTGAATATTTTGATGTGTTTTGTGTTATTTTGTAGATAAATAAAGTTTCAGGACATTCTGGAGGTGATTTGGAGCAAAACTGTGAAAATTGGCAAAAAGGGCATTTTTGTAATTTTGCGCGTCGCGACGCCTAACGTGCACCGAGAGCTGCTAACGTGCGCCGGGTCCACAAGTCAGAGTTTGAGAAGTTTGACTTTTCTAACATGCGTCGTGCCACGTGTCATCATCACAAGCGATCTGCTAACGTGCGCCGCATGCCACGTGTCAAAAATTCAACGAGCCGACTTCAGCCAGCCGCCTTGCCACGTGTCAAAAATTCAACGAGCCGAAATTTTTCAGCCGCCCTGTGTCCGGTGAGATGCCGAGCAACCAATAAGGTCACGCCACGTCATCGCGTAGCGACGCCAAAGCCCTTGGTGTCGCGACGCCCAAGGTCTATCGGGGCCTATAAATTCAACTTCAAATTTCAGTTTTAAATGTACCTTTTCCTTGAAATCCTCTGATGTAAATAGGGAGTTTTCTTCTTAGTTTCTTTTAATTTCAGTTTTGTAGTTAGTTTTAATTACGTTCTGAAGTAATAATAGTAATTCTATTTTTTTGAATAGTAATTTTATTTTTACTTTTTACCGTTTTACTATGCGAGGGTAACTTCTCCATGCTAAGGTAAAAAGGTAATTCTTTTACTATTACTATTTAGATTAATCTCCCTAAAATATAATATAAAAACTATTTAAAACCTGACTTAATGAGGATACTGCCATAGTGGTCGGTTGGTTATTCAATTTAATTTGGTTAAACCTGACTTAATGAGGATACCGTCATACTGGTCGGTTGGTTTATTTATTGTTCCGCCTTTATGGCAGGTTTATTTTTGTTCCGCCTTTATGGCTGGTTTATTAACAAATATTACCGCCTTAATGGCTGGTTGATCTTAATTTGACTTAATCAGGTTACCGCCTATATGGCTGGTTAGCAAAATTATCACAAGAATATATATTATTTTATGGGAGAAATCTAAATAGTAAATAGTAGAAGTTAATTCCTTTTACCTTAGCATTTTATTTATTTTTCTGCATTTACTTTTTTATGTCTTTTTTACTTGTCATAACTATGTGTTGTAACTAAGTTAGTTTTCTAGGGTTGTGATAATATCCAATATCACCGGTTTATAAGAGGTTATTTTATAATTTGAGTAATTTAATGGTTTACTTATTAAGTCTTAAGCTTAATGCTTCTTATTGTTTGATCACCAATAGGATTGATATGGTAAATCTAAAATGAACTAGACATAGGGATTTTAGGTTTCAGCCTTAGACTTAATAGCCCACGATCTTCTTTGAGGATAGATAACCCTTTAATAGATTTCCTTACAGGATAGACATATACCGGTTGGGCGGGGGTAGCCATAATTGTAACTTAAACTTAATGAATCCAGATAATTTGGTTGACATAGACATATGGTTCAATTGGATTAAACTGGGTATTTGTGTCTGACCATCAACAGATGCTTTCACATAAATTCGTGTTCCAGGTTAGTAAACTGATTTATTACACAAACTTAAAATAATCACTTCATCTTTTTAAAGATATTAGAAAGATTCACAACCCTAGATCTTTGAGTCTTTTATTTTCCTTAGTAATTTCTTTTGTCTTTTTATTTATTTATTTAGAAAATCTACAATCAACCAAATCAATCAAGCAATCAAGTCCCTTCTCCCTCAATTAGATATTTGTAAATAAATAGTATCAATAATTAGTAACAATAGTAGGAATTAAGTCCTCGTGGGATCGATATTTTTATACTACTTGAACGATACGTGCGCTTGCGTTATACGTGTGTTTACGCCGGTCAAGTTTTTGGCACCGTTGCCGGGGACTTATTTTTCTTGAGTTATTAATTTTGAAGCTATCTAATTTACTTATATCTAATTTTCTTTATTTTTATCTGTAATTTTTAATTCTTCCTTTTGTTTTCAGGTGATTAAAAAAATGGAACATTTTGAAAGATTACGAGCTTTACTAGAAAAAGATACACCCCAAATCCGGGAGCAACAGTCTAGTTTTCTGAGGCCTGTTGTCCAGCCCAACAATTATCATTGGAATTCAGAACCAAGCAATTCTACATTTGCTCATCAGAATGAAATGGGGAGATGTGTAATTTGTGATGGCAACCACCCGAGCGATCAATGTATATACCTTTCAGAGTGGCAGAATTATTGGAATCATTCAAGGTACGAAGAATCATCACATTTTCCATCTTATCCACCATCTACCTACGATCTTCATCAAGAACCAGATCCATCAGAGAAAGATCAGTTGAATGACATGCTCAAAGATTGGCTCGAGAAACGAGAAGCTCAATTTGATGCACAAATTCAGAGTCAAGCGGCGTCTATACAGAGGATGAAAGATTAAGTTAGACAACTAACAGAGAACCTGAATCACATATCTCACGGAGCAAATTCAAATAATACTGAAGAAGCCTTCGAATATCCTGAGATTCATCATGACATCATAACAGAGGACGAGGCTGAGCAGTATCAAGAATCTGAGGTATCAGTTAAGGAGCCTGCACCAACAAAGTCCCAATTTGATTTTTATTAGAAAAAGATAACCCCAAATCCGGGAGCAACAGTCTAGTTTTCTGAGGCCTGTTGTCCAGCCCAACAATTATCACTGGAATTCAGAACCAAGCAATTCTACATTTGCTCATCAGAATGAAATGGGGAGATGTGTAATTTGTGATGGCAACCACCCGAGCGATCAATGTATATACCTTTCAGAGTGGCAGAATTATTGGAATCATTCAAGTACGAAAAATCATCACATTTTCCATCTTATCCACCATCTACCTACGATCTTCATCAAGAACCAGATCCATCAGAGAAAGATCAGTTGAATGACATGCTCAAAGATTGGCTCGAGAAACGAGAAGCTCAATTTGATGCACAAATTCAGAGTCAAGCGGCGTCTATACAGAGGATGAAAGATCAAGTTATACAATTAACAGAGAACCTGAATCACATATCTCACGGAGCAAATTCAAATAATACTGAAGAAGCCTTCGAATATCCTGAGATTCATCATGACATCATAACAGAGGACGAGGCTGAGCAGTATCAAGAATCTGAGGTATCAGTTCAGGAGCCTGCACCAACAAAGTCCCAATTTGATTTTTATTATTCTGACTCTGACGAGGACAAAGAAGCTGAGCTGTTTGTACCAATTGCACCAACAAATGAGGATCAAACTTTCAATCCTCAAAATAAAGATCTTGGAGCATGCTTTGCAATGATGTTTGAAGAAGATCTACCTGAGCCATTCAGATCAGAGGATGAAGACCTAAAATCTGACATTTCTTTTCATCCTCAGGTTAACAATTTTGAAACATGTATTTCACAGATGACAGATGAAGAGCTGAATATGGAGATTTTAAAATACATCTGTGAAGAAAAGGTGGAGCAAGAAACAGAGCAAATGGAGGAGCAAATGTCTGAACTTATTGAAAATCCAGAGCATTCAGGAGAAACATCACTGTTTTGGGCAGTACAAATCAAAGATATCGCCTAGAAGCTAAACAGAATGGAAATCCCATTCCAAGTCAAGCATCATACGAGACCTCCTGATTTTATTTCTTTCTTTTCAGGAATCACTGCAACAGCAAAGATAAAAAAGGTGGCACAAGCACTGAATGGGACAAAACTCTTTTTGCTACCTTACCGTTGGAAGAGACCTTTCAAAAGCAACGCTCATGGGATTGTTTTTAATCGGACATCCAAAACAACGTTGAAACCTCCTTGACAGATAGATTTCAGTCACATCTGGCTGAAGACGAAAAATTTAGCGCTAGCAGGGAGGCAACCCATGCAATTTATTGTAATTTTTATTTTCATATTTTGTGTATACATGTTATAGAGTTTTTTTTAATTTAGTGTGTTATTTTTTGTAGGGAAAAGCACAAATTGAGCATTTTAAGACAGAAGGAATGGTGTTTGGCAAAGAAGAGAGACAATACATTAGCAATGGCTGAGTAAAGAATTAATTCTTGAGACGCATCCTAATGAATTTATACTAAGCGAGTGGCGTATTGCATACACAATTCCGTTGCCTTAATTATTTTTTTGATTTGCTTTTCTGTTGTAATTATCTTTATTTTCATAGACAGGATCCAGACTTTTTGACCTTTCACGATTTCTTTTGTTTTGTTTAGCTAACAAGCTTCATATGGAAGATACTAGTGCTATTATTACTCACCCTTTTCAGGTACTATAAATTCAACTCATCATTGTACTTTGGAAGGCATACGGATTTAAGAAAGAAATATATAAAAAATGGAAGCCACTTCAAGAAGACGAGTTGAAAACATCTGTGTGTTTTGTGGTAGTAGTGTTGGTACTAAACCACAATACATAGAAGCAGCACAGGAATTGGGTCGAGTCTTAGCTGCAAGGAATATGCACTTATTATATGGCGGAGGCAATCTTGGACTAATGGGGATCGTTTCAAAGCCGTACAGGAAGGAGGCAGTCATGTTTTGGGAATCATCCCAAAACCCTTGGCAGAAGCAAATCTTATTGAATCATCAAACGGAGAGGAACTGATCGTGCCAGGTATGTCCAAACGACTGGTAGAAATGATAATCGTTCTGATGCTTTTATTGCTTTACCAGGTGGCTTGGGTATATTGGAGGAAATTTTTATAGTTCTATCTAGGGCGAACTTGAACATACACCAGAAACCAATTGGGTTGTTTAATGTTGATGGATTTTATGATTTTCTTTGGGTGTTTCTTGATGATGCTCGGAGAAATGGGTTCGTGTCAAAACCTTTAAAAGAACTACTCTTTACTGCCAGAACTGCTTCGGATCTAATAGACCAACTCTTAGCCTATGAACCACAAGTTGACCCTATCCTTTCAAAGATAAATTGGTCCGAGGACGATCGTAGTAAAAGGCGTCGTGTTAATCTGGATCTTAACCTTTAAATTTCCTGTAGAATTTCAGCTAACCAGGTATTATCTTCTAAACTCTTCTTCTACTGTTTAGGGAATATGTGATGGTTTGGTGTCTTCTTTCACTCACTACCTTTCTATAAGGAAAAGGTGTGAAGGCACCTAGATAATCATTCACCCGTAGCTCATTATGATAGACTAATGTGGAGGACTCGTTGTTTATTCCTGAAACCAAGTGATAAGAGCCTAAGAGGTTTGGGTACTTAAAAGAGCCTCGCTCCACCCTCCCTCTGGGGAATCTACAACGAGAAATCTACCTTGTTTTTAGTTTGTGTGTTATTTTTATTTTTTTAGTCCAAAATTTTTCAAAAAATACAAAAAAAATTGAAAAATTTTCAAAAATTACTAAAATATTTTGCATTTTTATTTGACTAAATCATGGTAAAATTGGTAAGAAATAGATGTGTAAGGAATTCTCACTCCTGATACGTTTTTCAAACCTATTTTGAAACAAGTTAATTTTTGTTTATTTCCTTTTGAATTATTTAATTTGTGAATTCTCCATAAAACAAACTAAAATGGATCTTCATATGCTCAGTTGGCAAGTATTATCAACATACATAGTAACATACGGACATGAGCTAAAATTGAAAAGTTTGTAATATCTAGTGCTCTAGTTCATTTGGAGGAAGCATCTCAAAAAGTGATGGAATAAAAAAAAAAATATATATATATATATATTATATATATATATATATCTGAAGTCTGAGTAATTAAGTCCGTAGGGGTGTCTGAACATCTGGTGCCCTAAAGCCAACTGGTTTGGGAGCCACCGACCTAAAGCTCGCTACATAGATGGAAGATATTGTATATAAATAAAAAAAATAGAGAAAAAATCAAAGAAAAAATCAGAAAAATCAGAAAAATTATTCCATTGCTACAAAAAGGTGTGAAATCTGATAGAACTTTAGGACAAAAATATTACTCTCTTATCAACTGCACTTATGACTATTGTGGGCAAAAATGAGTTGTTTAATATTTTACTGGCTGTGTATATGAAGAATGGTAAAAATAATCGGAGAATTTACTTATTCAGTAATTTAGAATGAAACAAAACAACTAGTAAACTTGGAGTAGAAGTTTCACCTAATTAGTCACTATCTTCTTTGTTCTCTTTTCTCTTGTCTTTTTGCTTTTGTGTGCATTAGTTTCACTACCTTTTTACTTTTATAAAATGTTTGTGGGTATCATTGCTGTAAACCCTCACGAGACTACAACTCGTCCACTAGGGACACCTAGGGGTTTAAAGGCTTGTTGCATACGCTAAATGCAACTGTGATCCCTACGAAAATGGCTTAGTTAAATTTTATAATGTTATTTTATTTTGCTCGAGGACTAGCAAAATGTTAGGTTTGGGGGTGTGATGAGTGGTAAATGTATCACTATTTCCCACTCATTTAACTTAATATTTTGTATAGTTTCTTGAGTTTTGTGAATATTTTGATGTGTTTTGTGTTATTTTGTAGATAAATAAAGTTTCAGGACATTCTGGAGGTGATTTGGAGCAAAACTGTGAAAATTGGCAAAAAGGGCATTTTTGTAATTTTGCGCATCGCGACGCCTAACGTGCACCGAGAGCTGCTAACGTGCGCCGGGTCCACAAGTCAGAGTTTGAGAAGTTTGACTTTTCTAACATGCGTCGTGCCACGTGTCATCATCACAAGCGATCTGCTAACGTACGCCGCATGCCACGTGTCAAAAATTCAACGAGCCGACTTCAGCTAAATAGTAAATAGTAGAAGTTAATTCCTTTTACGTTAGCATTTAATTTATTTTTCTGCATTTACTTTTTTATGTCTTTTTTACTTGTCATAACTATGTGTTGTAACTAAGTTAGTTTTCTAGGGTTGTGATAATATCTAATATCACCGGTTTATAAGAGGTTATTTTATAATTTGAGTAATTTAAAGGTTTACTTATTAAGTCTTAAGTTTAATGCTTCTTATTGTTTGATCACCAATAGGATTGATATGGTAAATCTAAAATGAACTAGACATAGGGATTTTAGGTTTCAGCCTTAGACTTAATAGCCCACGATCTTCTTTGAGGATAGATAACCCTTTAATAGATTTCCTTACAGGATAGACATATACCGGTTGGGCGGGGGTAGCCATAATTGGAAATTAAACTTAATGAATCCAGATAATTTGGTTGACATAGACATATGGTTCAATTGGATTAAACTGGGTATTTGTGTCTGACCATCGACAGACGTTTTCACATAAATTTGTGTTCCAGGTTAGTAAACTGATTTATTACACAAACTTAAAATAATCACTTCATCTTTTTAAAGATATTAGAAAGATTCACAACCCTAGATCTTTGAGTCTTTTATTTTCCTTAGTAATTTCTTTTGTCTTTTTATTTATTTATTTAGCAAATCTACAATCAACCAAATCAATCAAGCAATCAAGTCCCTTCTCCCTCAATTAGATATTTGTAAATAAATAGTATCAACAATTAGTAACAATAGTAGGAATTAAGTCCTTGTGGGATCGATATTTTTATACTACTTGAACGATATATGCGCTTGCGTTATATGTTTGTGTTTATGCCGGTCACATAGAACTTGGCATTGTGCCTAATATTGCAGATCTTATTCCATTGTACTATGATAATAACAAAGCCATTGCACATGCTAAAGAGTCGAGAGCGCATTACAAATATAAACACTTAGAAATGAAATATCGTATGATTAGATAAATTATCGAACGAAAAGACATAGTAGTCTTGAAGGTTCAAGGACAAGACAACATAGCAAACCCGCTTACTAAGGCCTTACCTCCGAAGTTATTCCATATTCATTTGGAGGAGATGAGACTTCGGTACCATCCAGATTGGCACTAAGCAAGTGGGAGTTTGTTGGAGTTGGTGCTTGGAGTGCTAATCCAAATAATGTGTTGTACATTATTTTCTATTATTTATTAATAAAATAACTATATTTTCATTTACACTATGTTAATAGTAATTATTATGTCATAATACATATAGTTTTGATATATAAATATGCTGAGAATGACATCGACCTTAGAATAATCATGTAAATATTATAAACTATTTTTAAAGGAAATATTCATAGTCGTTGGTTTTGGAATACGGTCAAATTCCTATAACATAGAGACTAGCACATGTCGTATATTGGAATTGGAGTTCAAATGGTCTAATCTAATAGACCATGAGTAAGGAAAGCTCGTATAGACATATGGGTATTTGTTGGAGTGAATACTGAATGTAACATAACGAATTTTCAGAAATATTTTCGGAAGGTATTCGGAATGCAGTTAAGATTTCAGAACGAGACGATATTAGAGAATAAGAGTTGAATTATTGAAATATAACACGGAATAATTAAAATGGAGACTCGTTGGAAACGCGAAATATGGAAGAACCATTTATGCGATTTACGTATATTATTTTTTTACATAGAAGGTTTTTTATTTCAGCTATAAAAATAGAAAACAAACTCTGATTGGGTTGATTCTTAAACCACCGAACTCTTTTTTCTTAGACGATCAACTTTCGTGTTGAGTACTTTTCGAAATTCGCATCAGACGGGCTTCAAAATAGCTGATTTTCGAAAATACTATTTTAAGTGGGGCCGATTTTATAATTCTCTGGAAGAATACACTATATATGTGAAGTCCTGCACTATTCATCATTTGAGAAACTTTAAGAAAGAAGAACCGAAATAGAGAAGAGAAGAGAGAGAGGAGAGAGAAAATAGCGTTGGAGAATATTGGTCGGCGTACTGCCCACCGGCGAGACTCGGCGGCCCCTGCCAGCATGATGGGAAGTGTCTCAATGAGATCTTTCCAACGGTGGGTAATGGGGCCCCACATGCGCCCCAGGTGGGCCCCACACGCTTGAGGAAGATTCGTGGAATATGACTCCGATCCGCTTCATTTCTTCGATCCACCCACCAAATCGAAGCCCTCGAAGAGTACTACAAGATGTCGGTGACAGTTTCTCCGATCTGTGCTTGGTTGCACGCTAAACGAGGTAGAAATGTTTAGATGAATAGTGATAGATTTTATCGGGAGCTCCGATTCAAAATCCATCGATTCTTACACATTCGTGGGGGCATATGGAGTCATCTGATACCCTCGGTATTTTGGTAAGATATCCCGGTAAAAATCACATTATTTTAGTTTTTCATTTTATATTCGGATGCTTTCAATAGTGTCTTAGAGTAATGTAATGACTTGTATTGAATTGAATAAGTTAGAATATATCGAAATTATGCTATTGGTAGAATCCTGGTGAAATCAGAATAAATTGGATCGATCCGGTAGGATTAGCGAGTTTTCGATAAAATCGAATATCACGTTTGTCTGTGTTTTAATGGGTGTAATGATATATATGAGTTGAATATGGCGATATGATAATGTTCGGAAAGTTTCTGAAGGTCCTTTCGTGGTGTTATCGGAAACTTTTGCGGAAAAATTTTCGAAAACATGGAAATCGATTATTTAAGTTATCTAGTTGTTCTGAAATATTATAATATGATGTAATATGAGTATTAGATGTGTTCCAGGTGGAACGGGAAGGACTTAGAAAGTTTCGAATTCCTCCGTAATGTTTTCGGACTTTCAGGAAGGTTTTCTAAATTTTAGCCGGAAATAAAATCTAATGCTATATGTATGTTATATAGAATGTATTATGAGTAACAAAACTTGAATCGTTGAAGACAAACTTGATTTGGATATTCTGGAAAGATCCGGAAGTTTGTTATAGTTGAGTCTAGAATTCTACATAACATCGGTTCTGATTGTATATGTCGTTTGTTTTGACAGATCTGACTAGGATCAGGAATGTTCACGACATAAGGTAATTATTCCATGCGATGAGTACATGACGTATCGATTATTGTTTGTTTCGATAAAAGATATGTTTGTGTTTATATATATAGAGACTTAGTTTTATTATTTCTTAATTTACGAGTTATTTGTCAATGGATTAGGGATTTGACATGTGTGCGTGATGAGCCTAATATGTGCGTAGATAAGCTTGCAGCATTGATATTTTTCAAAGTATGAATTCATGTATGTTTCCTTAAATGAATTTCAAGGTAAAACGTTAAATCATTTCGTTTTCAAAAAGTTTATACTTTGCTATAAATAATTGATCGATTATTGATTATGTTGAGATCATGAGTTTGTAATATATGAGAAAGTTTTCATGAATTTTGATATACATGAGCATGTGCTTTAGAAATGTCTTTTATGCTTGTATACACTTCGTGTACATATACGTGCCAGATTATTTGCCATGAGATAAGGTCTCAAGTTGCCAGTTTTGCTCCGGATGCCAATTATTGCCATGGGGATGCCTCATTTTGCCAATTTTTCTGTATTATCACGAGGGTTGTATGTTATGATATACTCGTGTACGTATACGTGCCAGATTATTTGCCATGAGATAAGGTCTCATATTGCCAGTTTTGCTTCGGATGCCAATTATTACCGTGGAGATGCCTCATGTTGCCAGCTTTGTCCTATTGTCATGAGAGTGTATACATATAATTTTATAATTTTATTTTATATAGATATACCGACGTACTCGAGGCTACGGTCGAATTCTGATATGTATGATGATGTTGGGAGAAGACATCCCAATTTCGATTGTTGTATATGTATTCTAAAACTGTATTAGCTTTTCATGATTTAAGACTTATGTATCATGAATTACGGTTACGTTTCATAATTTTCAATTTATGTTTATAATGTGTGTGAAAGGTTTGATTGATGAGTTGGTAATGTGTCATAGCACTGTTGTTTAGATAATCTGTTTGGACGATATTCATCTGATACCTATTCTAAAATAGATAATGAGTCTCGTAAAAGCATTGCATGTGTAAGCCATCACATATACTTGTTTTGGTTTGGTTATGTGTTCTTTGATATATTGAAGGTTATGTATGTTTCGTTATCGTGATAAGTCTGGATTTTGTATGTTTCTGTGAAATGAATGATCTGACAACCAATGTGAGTATAAAAATTTATAAATTATATTTACTAAGTTCGTAAGTGTATGTATGTTTATTTGGGTAAAAGACTGAATATGTTTGTAGGGACCCGGTATCAGAAATGTCTCCATGTAAGAATTCTAAAATTTGGACTTGCGTGACTGTAACAGAAGTGAGCTATGATTCCTGAACTGATATGTGTGAATGCGTATAGGTCACGAATGTTAAGCTAGCGTAAGGTTATTGGTTTTGAAGAAAGTTTATTTAACTTACCGACTTGATGATATTTCAAATATGATTATTCGTGTTAAAGTATAAAAATAGCTTCTTATTTCAGATGATTGAAATGGATTCGATTTTGAATGACGTACTCTGTTGATATTTGAATTTATGCTTTGTACGCTTTTGGTGTTTGTCCATTAGATTGGTATTTGTGTGTGTGTGTGTCTCTGTGTGTGTAAGGATTTGGCATGTGTAAAGCATAGAGGATAATAAAAAAATTGATAATTATGAACTCGTAACTTGGTAATTTTGAAAAAATTCTGATATATGACATGATATGCTTGACTTGTACGTTTTATTTGTAGTACGAGCATGGTTACTTACTTGGGTTTATAACTCACACCAAATCATTGCTAGTTTTGTAGGTTGGATACCAGATCGGTCAGCCACTTCAGCTTTGAAAGTCATGCTCGAGACGCCGGATCACCCAAGTTGCAGTCACCCTCTCAAGTGTCATGGGAAATATCCTAGAGGTTTAAGGTCTATCATTATTAGGTTATTGTCGTGTTATGCACGTTATTTTGTAATATATAAGTAAACGTTATAATTTGTATATGATGTTGTGGACACGGAGCCCTTAAGTGTTAAGTGTAAGCTTGATGTGTCGTGTGTGTGGACCTGAGGTCCTTTTGCATGTTGATGATTATTATAGGATTTGTTTTGGTGGTGGTTGTCCAGTTTTAGGATACATCATGTCCATTTTTCTGTAAATTGGAGGCTTATAGAGATTGGTTAATCTTGTCTCCTGCTAGTAGAATCATGGCTTAGATTGGGTGTTACACTGAATGACTCACAAGTGATTCCTAATAGTTGGAAGTACACACATGGTGTTTGCTAAGGTCCCAAGATCATTAAACAAGCATGAAACAAGTACGAATACAAATCAACGAAGTTGCGGAATACTTACATCGATCGGTTGAGCGACGCGAGAGGCAACAAAACTCAAATTCTGCTCACTGGTTGGTCACGGCAGTGACTGATTTCTGCTCCTCCATTTTCGGCTTTAATCATCTTCATCAAGCTCCAAGCTTTGTGATTTGATTCCAAGCTCATGGGTGGACTTCCCAATCACCTTCGCATGTCTCACGGAGTGCTAGCTCTTGAGAAATTTGCTATAAATTTCCCACACTTTGCTTCCCTTGCTCATGGTTTCTGCCAATCAAAACCAGTGAAGAAAATGGCATGTTGGCCGAATGAAAGAGATGAAGATTTTGGCTCCCAAAATCGTGAACCAAGAGAGAGAGAGATGGATGTGTATTTGCTTATTTGATCTCCAAAATCAATAATAAACTTATACCAAAAATTGTGTAAAAGCTTTCAAAAGTCAACACACAAATTTTGGCTCCAAAAAGCATTAAAGGATTTCCATCAACTCACATCAATCAATCAATCAATTGTCACATCACTCAAAGTGACATGTGATTTGACGCTCGATGCGACTAGCGATTTGACGCTTGATTTGACTTGCGTGCCGCACTCGAATTCGAAATGCGAATGCGCTCGCAAACAATCCCGAGCTCGGGTTCGCTAATTCCAAATTAACGAATTTTCCGTTGCGTCGTAATTAAATGATTTTGCCTAGCAAAATCACTATTCACGTCGCTAACGAATTAATTCTAAATTAAATCGTTCGCCCGAATTAAAATCTAATTTTAATTCCGCTTCAAAATCCAATTTCGTTTAATATATCGAATATATTAATTTATCGATTAATTCCAAATTAATCGTTTTCTCTCTCTAAATAAAACTTTATCCTAGATAAAATATCTCCGCAATTAATCCCAGATTAATTTTCTCACTCATCAAATTAATCCCAGATTAATAAAAGTGCGAGTCATACGTCATCGGTGAATCTTCGAGAAATGACCCATGAGATCCCCGGATATGTTGGCAGTAAATTCGGTCGTCGGACTATTCGAACACATAAGTACCTAGTACTACGTTTGTACCGATTTACAAGACAAGGTTGGCTTCTAGCAAAGCGCCATGCCTACCCAATTCTCCAGAAATATCCTTACAGGAATAAGGATCTATATCAGGCGTAGTATACGTAGTATTGTGTATGTCGATCCAGTATCGGATGATCACGTGCTAGGCCTGAGGCTGGAATTGTGTCTGCCCCGTACGAAGCACATGTCGGATGTCTGGTAACTAGTCTCTATATCGGATAAACATGACCTTGTCATTTTATCCCGATGACTGCAGTACTTAAGAGTACTAGTACCGTATCCTACGTGACCATTATCTCCATATAACTGAAGTGATACTTCCGTCTTGACATCACACCCAACACACTACGATTCTCGATATACCCAGAAGGGGCGTACACAGAAACCGGTTAAAGCCCTGGATGACCAAAACCAAAGTATATTGATTGTCGTAAGTATTAGTGGTGCAAGTCTCAGGTTAAGACCAAATACACCTACCCTGATTTCGGACTTCCAAAGACACATAGTCATACTACCAATGGAATTCCGAGGGGGTCTATCCAGAGCGAAGCTGTTTCCCGTACCATCGGTAAAACACAACCTCCTATTACACTTGCATGAGCATCCTATAACCAAATATATGAGAACTATGTCGTTGTGCCCTCACAACGCGCACAAGTGTAATACTAGTCTTTTACGTATTTACTGATGTCTAATCTCGATAACACTCTGACTAGGGATATTTAATGATTTATCCTTCGTGGATTGATACTGTCTCATATCATTCTCAATCCAGGAACAAATCATAAGGACCTCCTATCATTTATATATCTAGGTGATCTGATCACAAATGATAAGAGAGCAATCTCTTTTGTCACATAGTTAATTTGTACAACAACACCATGATCTGTACAAATAGTGACACTATGGGTCATAATTGTCCAACAATCTCCCACTTGGCCTATAGCTAGTCACTCGAGTGTCTGACACCCGAACTATGTACGGTTGGCTCAAATTGCTGAGGAATGCCTTCGTCAGCAGATTTGCATGATTATCGTCTGATGCGATATATTCGATCATCACATCGCCATGATGTATGATCCGAACGAATCAAATGAATATCGAAGTATGTATCTGGATCGTTGATGAGACCATTAATTCTTTAACATGTGCTGACGCCTAGCTCAGCTGCTAACAGAATTATATCTAATCTAATTAGATTTATTATCGACCCAAATGGCTTCTATTGCCGCCTCAGCTGCAGCAATAACCCACATTTGTTGTTTATTCGGTAACAGTATCTTGCTTGGAAGATTTCCAGCTCACTGTTCCGTTATTCAAACTGTATAGTACCGTTTACGACTTATAGTCGTTTTATCGGTTTAGGAAACTTGTAGCAGTGATCCCAGTCACTTCAAGTTCTCCTTCTCCATATATTAAGACATCATCCTTAGTTCTCTAAGAAACTAACGGATGTTCTTAATATCAATCCAGTGACTGTCACTTGGATTGGCCTGTTTGTTAATCCATATGCTCAAAGCGTATGAGACACCACGTCGCGTACACTTTTCAATGTACGATTTCTCGGAGAGTTTTCATGAAAGCCAAGCTTTAACCGATTGTTATTATGGGAACTTCATTTCCAAGAATGACATATTATCATTATTTATATAGGACATTTACTGTCAGTGCGCTCCCACTAACCTCATTATATACACAAGAATCATTTTCGTTTTGAATTAAATCATAAACCATTAAGATTACATCAAAACGGTAATTCCAAGAACCTAATGTTTGCTTCAATCCAAACATGGATCGAATAACCTGCAAACCTTGTTTGCTAGTTTTGGTACTACAAAACCGACAGGATGTTGTAAACATCCTCCAAAAGGTTTGCGTTTAAGGAAAGCGATTTTCAGTTAAGCTGTCATATTTCACAAATGAAACATGCAGCATTAGCAAGCATTATCCAAATGGATTTACCATGGCAACAGTTAAAAGGTTGAATCGTAATCAACACAATGTTGATAACGATACCTTTCCGATACAAGCCTAGCTTAGTACGTTGGTATGTTGCCATTCATGTACGTCTTCCTTGAAGACTTATAAGTACCAATAGGCACAATGCCTTGCGGTACATCAACTAGTGTCCAAACATAGTTGATATACATTGAATCCATTTTTGACTTATGGCACTTTGCCATAATAGGGAGTCGATACCTTGTATCACTTCCTCATACGTAGTCAGTTGGTATACCTCAATAAGATAGACATCTTTATGAGGTGAGATAAGAAACCCATACCCCAGGTTGTTTTCTGACTCTCTCCGACTTACGCGGTTCTTGTGTATTCGAAGATTAATAGTATAGTTTCATCCTTGAAGAACTATATTTGTGTTCCATTAAGATTCGGTGCCTGGAACAGTATCACTCTGATTTTCATCGAGTTATACTATCTTCCCACTTACCACTACATATCGGTATTCCTCTTAGGAAAACCGCATGGCGAGCAACAATTACATTGTTCTCTGGTGAGATGTATAAGTACTATACTTTGGTATCCCTAGGATAACCTACAATTGGCACTTATCCAATTTTGGTTTTAGTTTGGTATCATCAAAACATATGCCTAGCATTCCCAAATTTTCAGGAATGAGAAAACCCGGTTTCTTTCCTGTTCATATCTAATATGATATATGTCAAACAGATTTTGACGGTGTGTCCGAACCGAGTAACCGAATTTTGTTGGACATGATAAGGTTAATCATGAGTCGCTCTGAGCTACCAAATAAGACTTATAGTCGTTTTATCGGTTTAGGAAATTGTAGCAGTGATCCCAGTCACTTGAAGTTCTCATTCTCCATAGATTAAGACATCATCCTTAGTTCTCTAAGAAACTAACGGATGTTCTTAATATCAATCCAGTGACTATCACTTGGATTGTCTTGTTTGAGAATCCATATGCTCAAAGCGTATGAGACACCAGATCGCGTACACTTTTCAATGTACGTTTCTCGGAGAGTTTTCATGAAAGCCAAGCTTTCACCGATTGTTTATTATGGGAATTTCATTTCCAAGAAATGACATATTATCATTATTTATATAGGACATTTACTGTCAGTGCGCTCCCACTAACCTCATTATATACACAAGAATCATTTTCGTTTTGAATTAAATCATAAACCATTAAGATTACATCAAAACGGTAATTCCAAGAACCTAATGCTTGCTTCAATCCAAACATGGATCGAATAACCTGTAAACCTTGTTTGCTAGTTTTGGTACGACAAAACTGACAGGATGTTGTAAACATCCTCCAAAAGGTTTCCGTTTAAGGAAAGCGATTTTCCGTTAAGCTGTCATATTTCACAAATGAAACATGCAGCATTAGCAAGCATTATCCAAATGGATTTACCATGGCAACAGTTAAAAGGTTGAATCGTAATCAACACAATGTTGATAACGATACCTTTCTGATACAAGCCTAGCTTAGTACGTTGGTATGTTGCCATTCATGTACGTCTTCCTTGAAGACTTATAAGTACCAATAGGCACAATGCCTTGCGGTACATCAACTAGTGTCCAAACATAGTTGATATACATGGAATCCATTTTTGACTTATGGCATTTTGCCATAATAGGGAGTCGATACCTTGTATCACTTCCTCATACGTAGTCAGTTGGTACACCTCAATAAGATATACATCTTTATGAGGTGAGATAAGAAACCCATACCCCAGGTTGTTTTCTGACTCACTCCGACTTACGCGGTTCTTGTGTATTCGAAGATTAATGGTATAGTTTCATCCTTGAAGAAATATATTTGTGTTCCATTAAGATTCTGTGCTTGGAACAGTATCACTCCGATTTTCATCGAGTTATACTATCCTCCCACTTACCATTGCATATCAGTATTCCTCTTAGGAAAACCGCATGGCGAGCAACAATTACATTGTTCTCTGGTGAGATGTATAAGTACTATACTTTGGTATCCCTATGATAACCTACAATTGGCACTTATCCAATTTGGGTTTTAGTTTGGTATCATCAAAACATATGCATAGCATTCCCAAATTTTCAGGAATGAGAAAACCCGGTTTCTTTCATGTTCATATCTAATATGATATCTGTCTAACAGATTTTGACGGTGTGTCCGAACCGAGTAACCAAATTTTGTTGGACATGATAAGGTTAATGATGAGTCGCTCTGAGCTACCAAATAAGACTTATAGTCGTTTTATCGGTTTAGGAAACTTGTAGTAGTGATCCCAGTCACTTCAAGTTCTTCTTCTCCATAGATTAAGAGAGCATCATTAGTTCTCTAAGAAACTAACGGATGTTCTTAATATCAATCCAGTGACTATCACTTGGATTGGCCTGTTTGTGAATCCATATGCTCAAAGCGTATGAGACACCAGGTCGCGTACACTTTTCAATGTACGATTTCTCGGAGAGTTTTCATGAAAGCCAAGCTTTCACCAATTGTTTATTATGGGAATTTCATTTCCAAGAAATGACATATTATCATTATTTATATAGGACATTTACTGTCAGTGCGCTCCCACTAACCTCATTATATACACAAGAATCATTTTCATTTTGAATTAAATCATAAACCATTAAGATTACATCAAAACGGTAATTCCAAGAACCTAATGTTTGCTTCAATCCAAACATGGATCGAATAACCTGCAAACCTTGTTTGCTAGTTTTGGTACGACAAAACCGACAGGATGTTGTAAACATCCTCCAAAAGGTTTCCGTTTAAGGAAAGCGATTTTCCGGTAAGCTGTCATATTTCACAAATGAAACATGCAGCATTAGCAAGCATTATCCAAATGGATTTACCATGGCAACTGTTAAAAGGTTGAATCGTAATCAACACAATGTTGATAACGATACATTTCCGATACAAGCCTAGCTTAGTACGTTGGTATGTTGCCATCCATGTACGTCTTCCTTGAAGACTTATAAGTACCAATAGGCACAATGCCTTGCGGTACATCAATTAGTGTCCAAACATAGTTGATATACATGGAATCCATTTTTGACTTATGGCACTTTGCCATAATAAGGAGTCGATACCTTGTATCACTTCCTCATACGTAGTCAGTTGGTATACCTCAATAAGATAGACATCTTTATGAGGTGAGATAAGAAACCCATACCCTATGTAGTTTTCTGACTCTCTCCGACTTACGCGGTTCTTGTGTATTCGAAGATTAATGGTATAGTTTCATCATTGAAGAACTATATTTGTGTTCCATTAAGATTCGGTGCCTGGAACAGTATCACTCCGATTTTCATCGAGTTATACTATCCTCCCACTTACCACTACATATCGGTATTTCTCTTAGGAAAACTGCATGGCGAGCAACAATTACATTGTTCTCTGGTGAGATCTATAAGTACTATACTTTGGTATCCCTAGGATAACCTACAATTGGCACTTATCCAATTTGGGTTTTAGTTTGGTATCATCAAAACATATGCCTAGCATTCCCAAATTTTCAGGAATGAGAAAACCCGGTTTCTTTCCTGTTCATATCTAATATGACATATGTCAAACAGATTTTGACGGTGTGTCCGAACCGAGTAACCGAATTTTGTTGGACATGATAAGGTTAATCATGAGTCTCTCTGAGCTACCAAATAAGACTTATAGTCATTTTATCGGTTTAGGAAACTTGTAGTAGTAATCCCAGTCACTTCAAGTTCTCATTCTCCATAGATTAAGACATCATCCTTAGTTCTCTAAGAAACTAACGGATGTTCTTAATATCAATACAGTGACTATCACTTGGATTGGCTTGTTTGTGAATCCATATGCTCAAAGCGTATGAGACACCAGGTCGCGTACATTTTTCAATGTACGATTTCTCGGAGAGTTTTCATGAAAGCCAAGCTTTCACCGATTGTTTATTATGGGAATTTCATTTCCAAGAAATGACATATTATCATTATTTATATAGGACATTTACTGTCAGAGCGCTCCCACTAACCTCATTATATACACAAGAATCATTTTCGTTTTGAATTAAATCATAAACCATTATGATTACATCAAAACGGTAATTCCAAGAACCTAATGCTTGCTTCAATCCAAACATGGATCGAATAACCTGCAAACCTTGTTTCTAGTTTTGGTACGACAAAACCGACAGGATGTTGTAAACATCCTCCAAAAGGTTTCCATTCAAGGAAAGCGATTTTCCGTTAAGCTGTCATATTTCACAAATGAAACATGCAGCATTAGCAAGCATTATCCAAATGGATTTACCATGGCAACAGTTAAAAGGTTGAATCGTAATCAACACAATGTTGATAACGATACATTTCCGATACAAGCCTAGCTTAGTACGTTGGTATGTTGCCATCCATGTACGTCTTCCTTGAAGACTTATAAGTACCAATAGGCACAATGCCTTGCGGTACATCAATTAGTGTCCAAACATAGTTGATATTCATGGAATCCATTTTTGACTTATGGCACTTTGCCATAATAGGGAGTCGATACCTTGTATCACTTCCTCATATGTAGTCAGTTGGTATACCTCAATAAGATAGACATCTTTATGAGGTGAGATAAGAAACCAATACCCTAGGTTGTTTTCTGACTCTCTCCGACTTACGCGGTTCTTGTGTATTCGAAGATTAATGGTATAGTTTCATCATTGAAGAACTATATTTGTGTTCCATTAAGATTCAGTGCCTGGAACAGTATCACTCCGATTTTCATCGAGTTATATTATCCTCCCACTTACCACTACATATCGGTATTCCTCTTAGGAAAACCGCTTGGCGAGCAACAATTACATTGTTCTCTGGTGAGATTTATAAGTACTATACTTTGGTATCCCTAGGATAACCTACAATTGGCACTTAACCAATTTGGGTTTTAGTTTGGTATCATCAAAACATATGCCTAGCATTCCCAAATTTTCAGGAATGAGAAAACTCGGTTTCTTTCCTGTTCATATCTAATATGATGTCTGTCAAACAGATTTTTATGTAACCTTATTCAAAATAAGTTCTTGTATTGTTAATGCTTATCCGTTGAAGGAAATGGTAGCTCAGAGCGAATCATGATTAACTTTATCATGTCCAATAAAATTTGGTTACTCGGTTCGGACACACCGTCAAAATGACTTGTTCCGGGAGGAGTCCTCATTGAAAGAATAGTATACTCTTTCAAGTATATTAGAAACTTATTGCTTATGTATTTTCATCATGGTCTAACTGTGATGATTTAATACTTTAGCCGATCTGTTTGTCTATTTCGTGTCGAAACTATAAAAGTTTCTGATTTATGTTCTTCAAAAGAAACATATAACCATAACGCGATGCCACATCCGTAAAGGTCACAAAATATTCATATCCACGTCTAGCCTAGCTAGACATGGGCCCACTTGTTTCACTATGAACTAGGGCTAACAGATCGGTGGCATTTACACTTTTACCAAGTAAATAGTGTTATAGGCACTTTGCCCAATCAACTAGATTCGTTGACTTTATTTGAGTAGAATCAAATCAGTCCGAGTACCCACTCTTCAAAAGTGTGGATATACGAGTCTTGTTTGATTGTGTCCCAGACAACAATGCTACAATTAGTCTATTCTAATCAAATCAGTTTGAGCTATTTGTTTGTCATGTTATATATTTGAGATTTATTTCTATACAAAATATAAATTCTGTTATTCACATCTAATGTGTTTATCTCAATATCATCTTTATATAATAAAACACTTTAGTGTTCTAGAATATAAAGGTTCACCCGCAACGGGTTAAACACTGATACAGAGATAATGTTTCTAGTCAAACTAGTTACATTATAACAGTTTCCTAATTTAAGTACATACCCAAAGGTAGTTCCTAAATTAGGTATCTATGGTTGAAACATCGACTTTCGTTCCGTTTCCAATTCGAAGATTAATCTCAATTGAAGTCAGTATCCTGCTCAAAGAAGATTCTGAACATCAATGTATATATTTATGTACCACACTAAGTATTTAAAATCCAATTTTAATACTAGTAGTGAACATAATGTTGACAAACATATTTGAAGTCAGAGCCTTGCCCATTCTTCAATTCCTTCATGTCTGCTTTGTCCAAACGGCAGTCACGCTTCCGCGATCCCGTTTGCCACAATTTAGGCAGACATTTTAGGATATGTCCTTTATCTTCCCAGAAGATTATAATGATTTTGCCTTTGCCTATTTCAACACTCCAGAAGCTTTTGGCCTAGCCTCGGCCTTCTAGAATATCGAAGTAAGGTGCGCCTTGCGCTACTTGCCTAATTGCAAACATTGATTTTATCTCCTTGAGAATAGTCATTAACTCTCCAAGAGTTATTATTGCAATTTAATACTTCTAAAATCTAAGTATAGATTTATGAAGATCCTTCAATTTCAGTATTATACTTTAAGGATCTAATCCTTAGTTCTGATTCAGAAATTAATGAGTCTACGGCGACAAGCTTAATAATGGATTAAGCACTAAAGTTGTCATCACAATAATCTTCCAAAGAATATGCTCTACTATTTGCTTAACTCCTGGCTTAGGCCTAATATGTTATTTTACCAAATAAAGTAACTTATTATTTTCCAGGACCATCCTGAAATTTTATTCCCAATTTTGAAAAATTAAACTATTTAAATACATTTTCCCTAGGATTATGTTTTAAATGTCAATCATCTATTTTATCTTGATTCTAATAGTCCAACTATTTAATCAACGATTTAGGTACTATTCATTATAATGATTATTATAGTCCAACTATTTAATCAACTATAATTAATCAAATCAAATATATTGATTACTATAATCCAATTATATAACCAACTATAAATGAATTATTTGAATATAGTCCAACTATTTATTAAAACAAATATTTAAATATTAGTCCAACTAACATTTAATTTATTTGACGAATGATATTTGTGATTGAGCGTGTATGGCAAGTAATTAAACGAGTATTTTTAATTCAATTCTTGCCTCCCACTATTTTTTGGCGAGCCTCTAACCATTTGTCGAGTACTCAGGAAACCGTGTTTCCTAGCGGGCTAGGATCCCGTTAAATATCACACAATCTTGATTTTGGCCAACAAATTGTATGATAATTAACTAGGTAGATCTCTAAGATCGATTGGATCCAATCCAATTCCTAGATATAGTAGGGGGACATCCAAGTCCGAAACATATATCTTATATATGCAAATACATCCAATGTATTGCCTAACCTTTTTCCTCTGAATCAACTAAGCCTTGGCTTTGGCACAACAAACTTAGTGATCTCAGTTAAGCGTGACCCATTGACCATGGAAAGCTTCGTAATTAATGTCGATGGACAAGAAGTGGTCTTGACTTTGGCCAAAAAACCACAACTTGGAAAAGACACCAATATGGAACAAAGCTCTCGTGATTCAAACACATCATCGACGGACAAAGGCCTTGACTTTGGCCAACAAGCCAATGCCAGTCTTGGATCTTGAGTAAGAATCACTCAATGGAAGGAAAAAAGCTTAATATTGTTTGAGGGTTTTTCGAGTGCAAATTGGCAACCAATTTATTATCTTTGTTAAGGTCTCATCATCATACACCCTTAAACATGCATTCTAAACACATAATAAAGCGCGTATAAATAAAATAATAATGATATGTGGATTGATACTTTACACATTGATCCTAGATCAAATCTCTCCCTTTCTCTCTCCCGCTAGCACAAGTATTTGCTTCTTCCCGTTACACTACACTTCTAAAGAAACCTCATTTACATTGAGGGAATAGGTGAGAAGAGAATAAAAAGAATAAGGAGGTAATAAGGCTGGATATGGAGGTCCAATTTAATAAATCAAATTTATTACAACAATTTCTAAAATTGTCACACCCATCTAATATCCATCCGATATACATTATTCATGCATCGCAACCATGTATTCACACAAGCATGTTATCAATCAATCTAATCAAATTAATTAATCTGATAATTAGTGACCATCCAATGTTCAAACAATGATTTGATTTTGCGCGAGTCAAACTCGTTTTTGCGAATAAGTACTCAAAGTACGAATTCTCGAATTAAATTAAACTACATAATTAAATCCAATTCAATTTGTATTTAATACTAATTCGCTATTTAATTCCAAATTAAATATCACACTTTATTTACGAACCTTTACGATTTAAATTCCAAATTTAATCGTTACGGGTCTCAAAGCCCGATTAACATCCAACGTCAATTTAATTAAAGTCCAATGGGCTTTTAATTAATTTCTTAAGGCGTGGACTTTTTGTCAACTCGGGTCAAACCCAATAACTAAAATCCAATCCGGGAGTTACCCCATAAGCCCAGAAATCAATTAGGCCCAATTAAACTTTAAAGGTCCATTAGTCGCACCTAAACCTAACTTGGTACAACCAAGCCCAATAACAACTTTAAAAGCCCAAATCCAATTTTAAGGCCCAATATAATTAAATTACAAAATCCAATTTTACAATTTAATTACCTAAAGTGTATAACACAATTAATCACCAAAATCAATATTCCAAAACATCAATTAGCCTAATTAATCATGCTTATCATTATTAAATTATGTCCAACACAATTTAACAAAATCAAACCCATATACATGTTATATTAGTCTCGGCCAATGGGGAATTTTATGCCCAAATCAAATTCAATCCAATTAAATTCAATTCAACATTACATCAATATCCCCAAATGATTTCCAACACATCAAATGATCAAAATCAAAAAATCCAAGACAAAATAGGGCACATTGTATTCGGCCAAGCCTTAACAAATTGGGAAAATTGTTCCAAATCAATTTTCATGAAATTGATCCAATCAATATTCAATTAAACATGTTTTAAACATACTCAAACATCCAATTTAATCAAATCATGCTCAAAAATATTTTACCCAAATTTTAAGCCCTAATCATTTTTCATGCTCAACCTTGCTCTTGATACCATTGTTGGTGTTTGCTAAGGTCCCAAGATCATTAAACAAGCGTGAAACAAGTTCGAATGCAAATCAACGAAGCTGTGGAATACTTACATCGATCGGTTGAGCGACGCGAGAGGCAACAAAACTCAAATTCTGCTCACTGGTTGGTCACGGCAGTGACTGATTTCTGCTCCTCCATTTTCAGCTTCAATCATCTTCATCAAGCTCCAAGCTTTGTGATTTGATTCCAAGCTCATTGGTGGACTTCCCTATCACCTTCGCATGTCTCTCGGAGTGCTAGCTCTTGAGAATTTGCCACAAATTTCCCACACTTTGCTCCCTGCTCACGGTTTCTGCCAAGCAAAACCAGTGAAGAAAATGGCATGTTGGCCGAATGAAAGGGATGAAGATTTTGGCTCCCAAAATCGTGAACCAAGAAGAGAGAGAGAGATGGATGTGTATTTGCTTATTTGATTTCCAAAATCAATAATAAACTTATACCAAAAATTATGTAAAAGCTTTCCAAATGTCAACACACAAAATTTGGCTCCAAAAGCATTAATGATTTCCATCAACTCTCATCAACTCACATCAATCAATCAATCAATTGTCACATCACTCAAAGTGACATGTGATTTGACGTTTGATGCGACTAGCGATTTGACGCTTGATTTGACTTGCGTGCCGCACTCGAATTCGAAATGCGAATGCGCTCGCAAACAATCCCGGGCTCGGGTTCGCTAATTCCAAATTAATGAATTTTCCGTTGCGTCGTAATTAAATGATTTTGCCTAGCGAAATCATTATTCACGTCGCTAACGAATTAATTCTAAATTAAATCGTTCGCCCGAATTAAAATCTAATTTTAATTTCGCGTCGAAATCCAATTTCGTTTAATATATCGAATATATTAATTTATCGATTAATTCCAAATTAATCGTTTTCTCTCTCTAAATGATATTTTATCCTAAATAAAATATCTCCGCAATTAATCCCAGATTAATTTTCTCCCTCATCAAATTAATCCCAGATTAATAAAAGTGCGAGTCATACGTCATCGGTGAATCTTCGGGAAGCGACCCATGAGATCCCCAGATATGTTGGCAGTAAATTCGGTCGTCAGACTATCCGAACACGTAAGTACCTAGTACTACGTTTGTACCGATTTACAAGACAATGTTGGCTTCTAGAAAAGCGCCATGCCTACACAATTCTCCAGAAATATCCTTACAGGAATAAGGATCTATATCAGGCGTAGTATACGTAGTATTGTGTATGTCGATCCAGTATCGGATGATCACGTGCTAGGCCTGAGGCTGGATTTATGTATGTCTCGTACGAAGCACATGTCGGATGTCTGGTAACTAGTCTCTATATCAGATAAACATGACCTTGTCATTTTATCCCGATGACTGTAGTACTTAAGAGTACTAGTACTGTATCCTACGTGACCATCATCTCCATATGACTGAAGTGATACTTCCATCTTGACATCACACCCAACACACTACGATTCTCGATATACCCAGAAGGGGCGTACACAGAACCGGTTAAAGCCCTGGATGACCAAAACCAAAGTATATTGATTGTCGTAAGTATTAGTAGTGCAAGTCTCAGGTTAAGACCAAATACACCTACCCTGATTTCGGACTTCCATAGACACATAGTCATACTACCAATGGAATTCCGAGGGGGTCTATCCAGAGCGAAGCTGTTTCCCGTACCATCGGTAAAACACAACCTCCTATTACACTTGCATGAGCATCCTATACCCAAATATATGAGAACTATGTCGTTGTGCCCTCACAACGCGCACAAGTGTAATACTAGTCTTTTACGTATTTATCGATGTCCAATCTCGATAACACTCTGACTAGGGATATTTAATGATTTATCCTTCGTGGATTGATATTGTCTCATATCATTCTCAATCCAGGAACAAATCATAAGGACCTCATATCATTTATATATCTAGGTGATCTAATCACAAATGATAAGAGAGCAATCTCCTTTGTCACATAGTTAATTTTTACAATAACACCATGATCTGTACAAATAGTGACGCTATGGGTCATAATTATCCAACAACACCACCATCAATAGGAATTTCTTTGAGTCGAGTAGCATATGTGATCGTTTGATTATATGATAACATTGATTTTGTGTGTGATTCTACATACTTTGATGTCATATATGTCAGAGACATTTCATGGTCTGACTGCTAGATGTTGGCTGGGTGTGGATCGATGCACTCGTTAATCTGTCAGTCTGTATGTATACCAAAAGAGATTAAGATATCCATGTTAGTAAGTCAAGATTCTTAAGAATTTGGCCAAAGACGATCACCTAGGGTTGATCGCATATATATCTGAAATGGTGTTATGATTAGTTGTAAGGAATCGTGGACATGTCGACAATATGAGAATTGGGCCTTGGAAATTTGACGGTGTAATCTATGTTTCCTAAGCACAACTCGGATAGCCTACGACAGAGGGAATGTTAATCCTATGTGATGACATCGACTTGTATGTTGACACACTCATAAAGTGATTCATTACTCCCAAGTATAAAAGTGTCGAAGTAATAAAATAACCTGGTAAGTCTGAGATCGATCCGTACGGAATAGATATAGTAAGATAAAATAATAATTCGGGTTAAAAGAAAAGGTTGAATTGTTTGAAGTGATTGAAATTTTAAATTAGACTACAACAATCTAGGGTGTCACACTTAATATTTCAAATTTAGAGAACTCTTACTTTTTATAATATATAAATTGTCATTATTACCCAGTTAATTTATTTCAGGAATTAATTATGGCAAAACTTATAAAACTAGCCATAAAGGCGGTGATAACTTTTGTCTATAACAAGTCTAGTTAGGTACTCAATTATGCCAAATAAATCAAACCAGCCATATAGGCGGTAGCAAAGTTTGTCAATAATTAATCGAGATTTAAATTAAATATTAATCATTAGATTAAACTTTATATATTATAATATAAATAAGATTAATCTATATTTTCATATTAAAAACTTCACTATTTACCCATGATTTGAAAAAAATAATCACTCATGATTTTATTACTGAAAGAAAAAAATTACAAAAAAGCTTTAAAAAATAAAACACATAAAAGCTGAAACTTTTCACAAGAGAAACCTATGAATGATGCTAAATTTATAGAGGTGTTGAGTACCTCAATTTATAGAGGTGTTCGGCACCTCTTTCTTGCAAATTAATATATTATAATAATATTATATATATATATATATATATATATATATATATATATATATTCTTGGTGGAACCTCCAGTATAATATATATAAAAGATTTTATATATAAAATCTCGGTGGGTCCTCCAAAATATATTATATATATTATATAAATATATATATTATTAATATAATAATAATAATAATAAAATACATGTGTGAGTAAATACATCATAAGCTCATTTTGTTGTCAATCTAAATACAACGAATGTTTTCCAAGTCTGAATTGAATCTAGCTGTCATGCTCTTTTTGAGTTTTCCGGGTCCTTAAATTCAAATCTCATATCCATTTTTCCTGTTGAGCTTCTGAAGTAGTATTTTACCTACACAATAGATAAAAATCAAAATAAAATATAAATATAATTATTATTTAACAAATGTGCTAAATTAATGGGGTTAATGAAATTATAAGTGTAAAATTATTAGTTTTTCTTTTATTAAGTGTATAATTTTTAATGTTCATTACACCCACAACCAGCTTATTACTAGTCCCTAGTAAATTAAGCGAAATTTAAAAGAAAAATTCTTATCCAAGTTAATAATTGTTTTCTTTCTTTCTAAATAATCAAATAAGTAAATTCTCATGTACATTTTATCATTCTTCCATACACACATAAAACAATGTGTTAATCAATTCATTGTGCCCACAATATTCATAGGTTTTTTTGAAAAGAGAGTAATATTTTTGTCCTAAAATTATATTAAATTTCACACCTTTTTGGCAATGGAAATTTATTTATAAATATAAAAATAGTTTTTTTTTTTAAAAAATAATAATAATACATCTTCAATCTTTGTAACGAGTTTTGGGCTAGTGACTCTCAAACCAGTTGGATTTAGGGCACTAGGTGTTAAGACACCCTACGGACTTAATTGCTCAGATGTTAAAAAGAAGAAATGTCTAATTTCTTTAAGCTTTCTCTTTAACCCATGTAACGAGCTTTGGGTCAGTAACTTCCAGACCAGTTGGCCTTAGGACACCAAGTGTTAAAACACTCATGCGGACTTAATTGCTCGAGTTAGAGATGCTACGAAATTTAACTTATTCACATATATATTTTTTATAACAACTCAAGTTCTACCATTTTACGTGAACAATCATTGCTTGCTGAGGCAAGATGTTTGGTTAATAAGTAAAAGTTTGATTATTATTATTATTATTTTAAAAAAATGAAAAAATAACTCAAGCTATACCGTTTTACATGAACAATCACTGCTTGCTGAGGCAAGATGTTCGATTACTAAGTAAAAGCATGATTATTTTTTTTGAATAAAACGAAAATTCCACTGCCTTTAGGTGCTACCTCTAACAAACTAGAGAACTGAATAATACAAAATTTTCACTTACAACCCATGATCATATGTTACCGTGTATGCTGGTAATACTTGTCAAATGAGCATATGAAGATCAAATTTAATCAATACTATGGAGAATTTATAAATTTAAATGATTTAAAAAGAAAGGAACAAAAATAACTTGTTACGAATTACATTGAGATGTGTCTCATGAGCGAAAACTCCTTACACAACCATTTATAAATAACAATTTCACTTGGTTAGTCAAAAATTTATTGTTGGTTTGTGTGTAGTTTTTTTTTTATAAAAATAAAAGAAAATCAACACAAAATATACTTTTTACACACAAAATTACAACAAAGCAAAATTAATTTTTTTTACATAAAACAACAACACAAAAACGAAAATATTTTTTGAAAGAAAAACACAACAATGAAACATAAAAATAAAACTATCTAGTCAATTATCCCCTCCCCCCAACCAAATTGAGACATTCGCTTGTAAGAGAAGAAAAAATTACCGTAGGGTAAGTTTGTTTATCTTCAGTAAATATATATTTCAATCCTTCAAGCAAAGTCTTTAATTCCAATTTGGGTGTTTCTTCATGTTTCGCTTCTTCAAGTATTCCTAGTTCCTCAAAATTTCATTTCCCTTCATCGTCTTCCAGTACATGTGTAGAATCAAATAAAGAAAAATCATTAGAAATATCTTAATCTAATTGCGTACTTGATTTAAGAAAATTAGCTGTATAAATTTTCATAGAGTTAGATTCACTCCCCTAAATATGTTCTTCCAAAATTGGTTCAGTTAGTTCCATGTTCTCATTTTCCCAGTCCTCATCTTATGGCTGCTTGCACATATTAAAAACATTCCAACGTCATATTGCCAAATGATAAATTCATGATTCCATTCTTGTAATTAAATGAAGCATTAGTTGTTGCTAAAAATGGACGACCAAGTATTACAGGAACTGGTTTGTAACTGTCTGCTATAGGTTGTGTTTCTAAGATAATAAAATTCACATGATATATGAATTTATTGACTTGTAATAACACATTTTTCATAATTCCTTTCGGTACTTTAACTTATCTACCGACAAGTAAAAAATAGTTGAAGTTGGTTTTAACTCGCCAATATTAAGTTGTTGGTAAACTGAAAATGGAAGCAATTGACACTGGCTCCAAGATCAAGTAATGCATGTTCAATTTTATGATTTCCAATAATACAAGAAATAGTAGGACAACCAGGGTCTTTGTATTTCAATGTATTATCTGTTGAGAGAATGAAACTTACCTGTTCAGGTAGAAAAGTTTTCTTTCTTACCTGATGTTTTCTTATAAACGTACACAAGTCTTTCAGAAATTTGGCATAAAATGGTATTTGTTTTATGGCATCTAACAAAGGAATATTCACCTTCACATGTTTGAATATTTCATATATCTCTGGGGAATGGTTCAATTTCTTTGTTTTTAGTGCTTGAGGAAATGAAGGTGCATGAGAAAAATTATTATCATCAATGATAGGTAAATATTCATCAACCTCTTCCTTACCCATTGAATCTGATTTACTTTCAACTTCACGAGGTTCAAGAATAGGTCTGTGGATGACCTTACCACTGTGAAGAGTAATAACATATTTGACTTAATTTAAGTGTTGACTACCAGAACTACCATCGCTAGGGTTTTGATGACTCTTGGGGTTTGAATATGGTTGTTCAGGAAACTTTTCATTCTCATTAATGGTCAATACATATGTGATTTTGGCAAAAGTATCTTTCAAATCAATCAATATTTTCATATTTTGATTATTAATGGCTTCATGTTTTTCAATGAATGCATGCAAGGCATCTTCAAGGGTTTTCCTAGATTCTAGGACATATGGTGCATAATTTTGGGAATTTTAGAAATTTTGGTGTACCTGGGGAGGTTGTTACGATGGTTGTGCTTGGTTATCATTCCACCAATTGAAGTTTGGATGGCTTCTCCAACCAGAATTGTAGGTTTGAGACTATGGGATTGGATTTGGTCTCTGAAAGGTGTTTATGGAATTGACTTGGTCATGGAGACATTCTTGCAGGGCTGACAAGGTTCGGCATACTTGTGTGACATGTTCATTTGAATTACAGATATGACATGTGACTTCTTGAACTGACTTGACATGATCACTCTTTCATATTTCTAATATCCCAACTTTTTTTAGCTAAAGATGAATATTTAGCAAAAAGGACATGGTCTTCCCTAAGGTTAAACATACCTCTACCAGAAGAAAAACAAACGGCTTATAAGTGCAAACTGTATCCTATTGTTGTGCATTATTTGATATGTGTTCTAGGTAATCTAATGCATCTTCAGGATTTTTATTCCTAAACTCACCATTACACATAATTTCCACTACTTGTCTACCTCGGGGTGTTAAACCCTCGTAGAAGTAGGAAACCAACCTCCATATTTCAAACCAGTTATGTGGACAAACATTAAATATTTCTTTAAATCTCTCCCAATATTGGTT
Organism: Zanthoxylum bungeanum; assembly: GCA_019454045.1. Classification (NCBI taxonomy): domain Eukaryota; kingdom Viridiplantae; phylum Streptophyta; class Magnoliopsida; order Sapindales; family Rutaceae; genus Zanthoxylum; species Zanthoxylum bungeanum. Next base: position 12,120 of record SKCR01029377.1, on the reverse strand, counting down.
AAGTGTTTATCCTGACTCTTGTGTGAAAATTATGATTTTCCTCTTAAAAGAGTTTGTCCTGTGAGGGGGAAATAATTTTTTCAGAAATTGCTCTTGCAAATCATCTCATGTTCTGATAGATCCTGACCTAAGGTTCTGCAATCAAATTTTAGCTTTATCCTTTAAATAAAAGGGAAAAAACTTAAGTCAAATTATATTCATGTTGTAATTTTGATTTGTGCAAGTGTTACATACCTCTTCGAATTCCCTTAAGTGCTGATAAGGATTCTCTGATTCAAGACCGTGGAATGTGGGTAAAATTTGGACGATACATAGTTTAAAATTGAAACGTGATGCATGTGGGGGAAAGTAATGCAAGATGATGATCATGTCCTAGTGGGATTCATGAATTCTCTGAGTGTTCTAGGATGATTAAGATCGTCATGCTGAGAATCATTTTCTACCTGATCCACTGGATTTTCATTTCGGGCATGTGGATTTTCTTTTTGGTTCTCGTGGGTCATCATCTCGAGGTCGATCTTAGTCATGTCTTATTGTGACCACGTAAAATAGTTGTGTCGTTCCTTGAGGAAGCTAATCAACACTAACCATAACTTGGGTTCAAGCTGGGATCCAATATGGCCTTTGTGGTCCGCCAGATGAGTGTGGATCTGGACCTCATTGAGTTCTTCAATATTGCGTTGATCCGGCTCAGACAGACAAAGCTCGTTCTGTAATTTCTATGATGAGGTTGGCTTGGTCTTCAAGGTCGTCAGATAGCAACTCTTTGAGCTCTGCTGATTTTCTTTTATCATTTGTATTCCCCATTTGGTGGGAAATTTCAACACTTGATAGAAAATTAATGAAACTGCCCTCATATCATAGATCTATGGGTGGCCCACGATCATGTTGTAGGTTGAATGGTAGTCCATAACTATGAACGTTATCATCTTGTTATCCTCTCATGTGTATACTGGGAGTGAGATTTCTCCCAAGATAAACTTTTGCTCACCGCTAAAATCGATCAACACAGTCGACCGTCAATTGATTTTACTCAAGTCTACTCCCATGTCTGCTAGGGTTGTAGTGAAGATGATGTTGACTAAAGAGCCAGTGTCAACCAACACTCGTTTGATTGTGAAGTTAGCCACTTGTATAGATGTTACGAAAGCATCATGGTGAGGGTTCACTAAAGCTGAGACCTTGTCGTATATGAACCCAATTGTGAGGTTAGTGAAGGATTCTTCAAGAGCTATGGTTGACTGGGACATCTTCGTTGATGCTTCTCTTGTATCTCGCTTAGTAGTTGAGTACAAAACACTATTGATTTATGATCATCCAATGATGTGGTTGATCGTATTTTTGATCGGAGGTGGTGGAGGGTCCATCTTCTCTCTCACCCGTTTCATCTCTTCATGCTAAGGTGACTTTGCCTATGTAAGTGAGCAAGTCTCTAAGGTAGCCTTTGTTCAACAACTCCAGCACTTCCAGTCTCAAGGCTACGCAATTAACAGTCAAGTGCCCGTAATCTCGGTAGAACTCACACCACTTTTTTGTATTCGTTTTGGATAACCCGCCCCTGGGGCACTCTGGCCATCTCACTGCGCCTCTCATCTTCTTCAAAACTAAGACGAAGTCCCTAAGTGACACGATGAAGTTGTAGTCAGGGAGCCTTGGTTGGTTTGACGAAGGCTGGCGTCGAACCGTGTAGGCTGAGGGCCTACGCTCGTTTCCAGAAGTCATGGATGATCTGAAAGTCATAGATTGAGTGAGCTTTACTTGCTATTAATCACAGGGGGCCCCACGATGGGTGCCAAATTATAGACACTGAATTTCTCCTTCGGTCTACTATTGAGAATTTGTATGATGGGGGCACCAACGATCCTACACAATAAAGGTAAAGTGAGCGTGGTGCAACTACCCACCGATATGGTGGATATCGTAGGCACTCCGACGCTCAAGTCAGTGGTGATGATAGGCGAAAAGAAAGGGGAGAACAAGACAAGGGATTACCTCGATCATCGTAGATTACCGTAAGAGCAGTAGGCTGATGTTTAGGGAGTAATGTATGCTTTGAGAACTCGAGTGTGAGAGTTAAAACTTGATTGTCTCAATCTCTTGGACCCCCTCTCCTTTTATAGGCTGTGAAGTAGCCCTTAGTCGGTTAAGGATTCCTTGGAAGTGTCGTATTCCTACCATATTTAGGAAAAGGTAGTAGATTGTGGACTAAATTAGGAGTGCCTAGATATCTAGGATGAGGTGTGATCCCTATTGTACTTAGATTATACCACCGTGTTTGTAGGTAATCGGTCGTGACCTAAATATTTAGTTTCCTTATTATGAAGGAATTAGTCGTGTGTAGATTAGCGAACAATGTCTATTGGGGCATTGCTCATATGTTGTCGGCCGGGACATTAAGTAGCATGATTATGGTTTGTTGGAGACCTTTTGAGTCGCGTTGACTCTTGGAAGCCTTTAGGCCATATGGACTTTTTCCCATTGGAGGGTATGAGCTTCTAGGCCATGTGTGTGAGTCATGTCTATAGGCTCAGAGCTGTTGATAGTCTTGCGGTGGAGAATATTTAACCCAATAGATTTGATGTCGTCTGGGATCAATGTCGACTAGAATGTCCATGTCTAGTGGGGCTCTGACGGCTCAAAGACATTTTGATTGGGCCTTGTTGGCAGCCCATGATGCCATTGGGGCCAGATGAAAGTGAGAAGACATAATCTTATACGAGTTTGTCGCGTGGGCCCAAGTGTCTTCTGAGACACAATGATATTTGGATCCTTTGTTCAAATTTGGCACGTACACCTGGCAATCAAGACTTAAGCCATTTACCAACAAATCACACTCTTTAGGGACTAGCTCTTATTGTTACTTATGTTATATTGGATATTTAAGAAGTAAGTATCTTTATTAATTGAAAGGTCGAAAAGATTAGAAAAAATAATCATTTCACTATATTCTTATAAGGAACATGTTTTATTTTATTATTTTTTAATGTTTGCACTATCTTTTCTTGTATATTGGATGACATATGGTTGAAATGGGCTAATTCAAACCCTCATGATAAAATAAAAACGGCCACATTCTTACCGTTATGGAGAACTTTTGTTTAAAATACTTATGAATCGAGGAAATTAATATAGAAAATGGAACATAATGATGAATGATTTTAAAAGTTTATATGAATTTGAGGGTATTTTTATTGTAATATTTTTTAATTAAAGCAAAACACAAAATTATATATTTTTCTATTAAAAGAACATTTATAGGACGAATTTGTTAATTTTCTCCCCACTCAAAGTTAATTTTATACAAATTTATCTTTAAATTTGTCTTGCGTTACATGCATACACATAAATTCTTATATGCACACTATCTTCCAAAATTCTTTCTTAGCATGGAAAAGTTTCAATAATTCTAGGGATATTTTTTTGTGATATTTTAGTGACATTTATAATTCAAACAGTTGTAAATTTTAGTATCTCTGTAAAATATATAATTGATTGAAATAAGAATGTCATAAAAAAAATTCTTTATAAATATAGGAAAATTTTTGAAGTAGTTTGAGGTGATAACATCAAATCAATATTATTTTATAATTCCAAGAAGGAAAAAATTGCAGCTTCCTCTTACTCCTCTTCCTTCAAGAGTGAGTCTAATTTTGGTTTCAAATCAATAAAAAGATCGAGGAAAATTTACGTAAATGACCTATTAAGGTTTGTCAATTATCAAAATGACCGCATTTGATCACCATCATCATCATCATCATCTAAATTACTCTAGGTTAACAAAAACTTTTTTTTTTTTAAACATTCGAAATCTCGCTGTCAAATCACTCAATTCGGATTTAAGCGGAATAAATAAAACATTCGACTGTCCTAAACTCTTACAAAAAATACACTATTGAACTCGAATAAAAACACTAAGCTTCAACATCTTTTAAAATACACCGTGGGTTTTGTATTAAGTGTGTTTTCTTCAAATGATTATTTTCATGATTTAATACAAAGAAAAATGTTTACCAAGAATTAGTAGATTAAAAAAAATGTTAAAATATGGCAAGAATGATTTATTCCTAATATTGAAGATAAAACTCATAAAATGGTCACTTTTTATTGGATTACATGAGGGCGATCATTTTTTTCAAATTTCAACTTTAAGATCGGGAATCAATCATTTTAAATTGATTTTAACTTCTTTTTTTTCAATCTAGTAACTCATGGTAAACATACACACACATATATATATTGGTGATTTTTGATGACAACTACTTTGAACAGTTCGGCAAGGGCAGAAAAATAATTTCAGATTTTGGGTTATTCCTGGCCAGAGAGAGTCCGGACACAATTCTCGGGATGACCGACCAGAACACGCAATATGGTACAGATTCAGAGACCGACCACATCAGAGCAGAGACCGATCACAGAAGATAGGTCAGGCAGTTCAGCACGGTTTGGGCCGACCACAACAGGAGTCTGGTGGCTCAGTTCACTGCTGTTTCACCTTCAGTACCGCGGAAGATAAGTTCGGATATTCTGGACGAGGGAGAGACTGTTTGGAAGCTCGGCAGGTCAGAGTTGTTGGGTTTTTTCCCTCCAAAACGTGTCATTGTTTGGAGGCACTTTACAGGCTGGATCCAGTATTTAGCGTGTGGCGGAAGAAGAACCAGAATGATATGACAGGATTTCATAGAGTAGGCTTTGCTTTCGGCGATGACAGTCATGGGGCAGAGAGTCCATCAGTCAGCCGGAAATCACGTGGAAAACGTCATGAGAGGATGGGAACAATGTTTTCTCTTAGTATATAAGGGATGACAGATTCATTTGTAGAGGGTTGGATGGTATCATCCGGACCACCTTTCAAAAGAGGTCGGCCGAGCTAGTTTTGGGTAATAAAAAGCAGCACCCCACTTTGTGTCTGTGGACATAGGCTGGACTTGCTCCGCCTAACCACGTTAAAACTCCATTGTCAACTTGTGCGATGTTTCATCTTTTACTAAATTTACTTTTGGTCATTCCCAAACCAAACAAATTAAAGGTTGAGGGAAGGTTGTCTCGGGAGAGTTATCTCGAAACTGCCCCTGGAATGAAAATCAGCCGTCAACAGTTGGCGCCGTCTGTGGGGAAAGAGCAAAAAGAAATTTGCGTAGTAAGACGATGGTAGAAGGTGGAAACCATGGGTTATAGGAGAGTTCAGCGGCATAGTGGTTTGGAAGAATGAAAGAAAGACTGGATGAAAGGGAAAGGGAACGGTTGGAAGCTGGTCTGAGTGGAAATGGGAAAGGATTCGCAAGAAGAAAGAAGGTTGACAATAGCTCTCCTCTTTGAGCCGCATAATTATCGGACGATCGGACTGCAAAACAAGAACCATAACATTTTTGTAAGAGCCTCTCCTGAAATGACCCACAAGAAGTTATAAGAAGGGCGGTAGGTCCCTTGAATATGAATAAGGCTTTCTCTTTCGAATTAAAAAACTTGTCCATTTTACTTGTTTATTAATTGGATACGAAAGACATGTTCAATATTCCTGGGATGTGCTCGAAGCGAAGGGGTGATCGGTGGTCGGGAAGGGCACCAAGCCCGCGGCACGCCAATCTCGGGTGTCATTATCAAACCTCTGGGCGGAAGTGTTCTGACCTGGCTCCTTTCACTTTTGAGGATCCAGAACGCATCAAGAGATGGAGTATAAGCGGGAAACGCGCGAACCCCTCGTGGCACGCCAATCTCGGGTGTCATTATCAAACCCCCGAGGCCGGAGCGCTACTACCCCATGTCTTGCATCTTTGAGGAATAGCTCGGGTAAACCGGACCCAGGGACGTTTCTCCCCCTGCGAGTCGGCTGGTGAGTCTCATTGTGTACCATCAGGCCACCTCACTTGGGTTGGCCGAATTGTGCCCTTGATTGCAGGAGCCTCGGGTAAACCGGACCCAGGGACGTTTCTTCCCCTGTAGGTCGACTGGTGAGTCCTGTTATGTACCATCAGACCACCTGGCTTGGGTTGGTCGAATGGCGCCCTTGATTGCAGGAGTCTCAGGTAAACCGGACCTAGGGAGGTTTCTTCCCCTACGAGTCGGCTGGTAAGTCCCATCGAGCACCACCCAGGGAAGGCACACACGGGGTGTCCATGTCCCCCGTGGGGATTTGCCTGACCGCCCGGATCGGCGTATCCGTAGCCTGGTTAGCCAGGACACTGAATTGTAAGGTTTAGAATTGTGTTTTGGAAGCTTCGGGCAGGACGCTGCCTCGGAACATCCGAGTTGCTATTTTTACTTATGATTTTTATGTGGGGTATGTGCTAAGTCACCTCCACTTTTTGTTAACTTTACCTTGTTCCAATTTTTTTTTTTCGTTGGTCTGGCAAGGGGACGCCCGCGCCAGGGTTAGCAGAGCCTCAGAGGTTGAAAACCTTCTCTCGTGTAAGTCTCAAATATTCCACCAGCTCGGGTCTGGATTCGTTCCGCCGAGTCTGTATTGTTCCATCGGCTCGGGGCTGGATTCGTTCCGTCGCGTCTGTATTGTTCCACTAGTTCGGGGCTGGATTCGTTCCGCCGAGTCTGTATTGTTCCACCAGCTCAGGGCTGGATTCGTTCCCCGACGAGTGTGTGTATGTTTCACCAATTCGGGGCTGGATTTGTTCCGCCGAGTCTGTGTTGTTCCACCAGCTCGGGGCTGGATTCGTTCCGCCAAGTCTGTAATTTCCACCAGCTCGGGTCTGGATTCGTTCGCCGAGTCTGTATTATTCCACCATCTCGGGGATGGATTTATTCCGCCGAGTCTGTATTGTTCCACCAGTTCGGGGCTGGATTCGTTCCGTCGAGTCTATATTGTTCCACCAGTTTGGGGCTGGATTCGTTCCGCGAGTCTGTATTGCTCCTTCCGCTCGGGGCTGGATTCGTTCCGCCGAGGTTTTATTCATCAACTCGGGGTTGGGGTGAATCCCACCGAGTCCATCTCATTGGTCTAGGGACGTAACATTCCTCTACAGCTAAGTGTTCTTCTCAACTCGGGGTTGGGGTGAATCCCACCGAGTCCATCTCATTGGTCTGGGGACGTAACATTCCCCCAGAGCCAAGTGTTCTTCTCAACTCGGGGTTGGGGTGAATCCCACCGAGTCCATCTCATTGGTCTGGGGACGTAACATTCCCCTAGAGCCAAGTGTTCTTCTCATCTCGGGGTCGGGCTACATCCCACCGAGTCCATCTCATTCGTCTAGGGACGTAACATTCCCCCAGAGCTAGGTGTTCTTCTCAGCTTGGGGTCGGTTTATGTCCCACCGAATGCATTAGATTTCGGCTCTCGGACAGAGCTTTCCCCTCATGGCCGGGTTCGAATTGATCGGGATCAGGATCGCTTCTCATATTCAGATTTGGAAGAACAAGTTAGCAATTTAGAATCTGGAATCATGCTAAGTATGAAAGACATGAAAGGAATCATTCAGAGATAGTATGAGAAGAGGGAATTGGGCAGCAGGTTTATTTTGATCTGGTCTGGGAGGCAGGATCTCGGGTATAGGCTCGGCGAAAGGGGTACCAGTTTCAGTCTGGACGGCAGGAGGAACTTCCGCTTCTATTGGGATAGCTACCAGAAGGGCAAATGGGGAATTTGCTTCAAGTCGGAGAATCATTTGGATGAGCATCAGATTCCTCAGTGACCGAGCATATGAATATGACAGGGAAGACCTGATTGGTAGCAGAAGCATCTTTCTCTGTGGCTCTTGGAGCCAACCACCGTATAGTCGATCAACACATCACCATCTTTTTTATAGTTCCCGGCATCAACTCGCAAACTCGTTGATACCGAGAACTAGGGGATGGATGTTGATGGTGATTTTTGATGACAAGTACTTTGAACAGTTTAGCAATGGCAAAGAAGTAATTTCAGATTTTGGGTTATTCCTCGGCCAGAGAGAGTCTGGACACAATTTCCCGGGGTGACCGACCAGAACACGCAATATGGTACAGATTCATAGACCGACCACATCAGAGCAGAGACCGATCACAGAAGATAGGTCAGGCAGTTCAGCACGGTTTGGGTCGACCACAACAGAAGTCTGGTGGCTCATTTCAGTGTTGTTTCACCTTCAGTATCGCGGAAGATGAGTTCGGATATTTCTGGACGAGGGAGAGACAGTTTGGAAGCTCGACAGGTCAGAGTTGTTGGGTTTTTTCCCTCCAAAACGTGTCATTGTTTGGAGGCACTTTACAGGCTGGATCCAGTATATAGTGTGTGGCGGAAGATAACCAAAATGATATGACAGGATTTCATAGAGTAGGCTTTGCTTTCGGCGATGACAGTCATGGGGCAGAGAGTCCATCATTCAGCCGGAAATCACGTGGAAAACGTCATGAGAGGATGGGAATAATATTTTTCTCTTAGTATATAAAGGGGGGATAGATTCATTTGTAGAGGGTTGGATGGTAGTTGGTTGCCAGAAATCTCATAAGAACACTACTTGTAAACACCGTAAGAAAACAACTCGGTATATACGACCACCTTTCAAAAGAGGTTAGCCGAGCTAGTTTTGGGTAATAAAAAGCAGCACCCCACTTTGTGCCCGTGGACGTAGGCTGGACTTGCTCCGCCGAACCACGTTAAAACTCTCTTGTCAACTTGTGCGCTGTTTCATCTTTTACTAAATTTGCTTTTGGTCATCCCTAAACCAAACAAATTAAATGTTGAGGGAATGTTGTCTCGGGGGAGTTATCTCGAAACTGCCCCTGGAACGAAAATCAGTCGTTGATGAGTGGTAAATCTATCACTATTTCCCACTCATTTAACTTAATATTTTGTATAGTTTCTTGAGTCTTGTGAATATTTTGATGTGTTTTGTGATTTTGTAGATAAATAAAGTTTCAGGACATTCTGGAGGTGATTTGGAGCAAAACAGGAAAATTGGCAAAAAGGGCATTTTGATAAATTGTCCGCATCGCGACGCGCAAACCCTTGGCGTCGCGACCCCTAACGTGCGCCGAGTGCTGCTATCGTGCATCGGGTCAACGGTCAGAATCTGAAAAGTTGACTTTGCTAACGTGCGCCGTGACACGTGTCACCATCACAGCCGATCTGCTAACGTGCGTCTGCCACGTGTCATCATCCTAAGATGCCGACAATCATCATCTACGCTAACATGCGCCGTGCCACGTGTCATCATCTCATAAGATCAGCTAAAATACGCCGCATGCCACGTGTCAAAAATCTATGGTGCCGACAGAATACGCGTGACATGTGTCACCTTCTCATTGGACGAAATTATTGGCAAATCACATTTTGCCACGTGTCGCCTTCCCATTGCACTAATTCTCTGCGCGTGCCACGTGTCATTTCCTGATTGTTCCGACATCGTACACGTGGTCAAACCGTGTTGACTGAAGACACGTCATGGCGTCGCGACGCGTGACCTCTTGGCGTCGCGACGCCTTGGGGCTGGTACCAGATTTTGCCTATAAATTCGGCTCTTGTCACTTCATTTGGTGTGCTTTCCTTGGGAGTTTTTCCCTGTTTTTAAAGGATTGCATCTAGTTTTTGTAAAAATAAATAATATTTAATTTATGTATTTTAATTTTCAGTAGTAATAATAGTTCTTCTTCTTCTTCTCTTTTCTTTTATGTTTTATAGTTAAATTTCTGCTGGGTAAAGGTGAAGCTTTTTACTTTTATAATTTAGATTAATCTCCCTTAGTTATAATATATAAATTATTTAAAACCTGACTTAATAAAGGATACCGCTATATTGGTCGGTTGGTAATTATTTTTAAACTGGTTTTAACCTGACTTAATGAGGATACCGCCTGGTTGGTCGGTTGGTATTTAATTATTAATTTGACTTAATCAGGATACCGCCTATATGGCTGGTTGGTAAATATCACACATATTTATATATTATAATAAGGGAGATTTCTAAATTATAAATAGTAAAGGTAGATTAATCTCACTTTAATTATAATATGGAAATAGTAATATGAATTAAAAGTTGATTCGGCCTTAATGGCTGGTTTTAATTATGTAACATAATGTGACACCGCCTATATGGCTGGTCTTTAGGTGACAGATAATTACCGCCTATATGGCTGGTTTATGGATAAATAATAACACCGCCTTTATGGCTGGTTCAACTTAATTAGATAATACTGGTAATTTCCATATTATAATAATTTGATATTTCTAAAAGTAGATCATCTATCCCCAGCAGTTTATTTTATTTTAGGGAAGTGATGAAACACAATATCCATACACTTTATAATTGATTTTCTTTATTATGGGTAATTCTTTAGTTTGTTTATTGAGTCTTAAGCTTAATGCTTCTTGTTGTCTGATCACCAATAAGATTGATGTGGTAAACTTAAAATGAACTAGACATATGGATTTTAGGTTTCAGCCTTAGATTCAATAGCTCACGATCTTCCTTGAGGATAGATAACCTTTTAATAGATTTCCTTACAGGATATGAATATACCTGTCGGGCGTGGGTAGCCATAATTGGAACTTGGTCTTAATGAATTCAGGTAATTTGGTTGACATAGGAATATGGTTCAATTAGGTTATACTGGGTATTTGTGTCTGACCATCGGAAGAGGCTTTCGCATATCATCGTGTTCCAGGTTAGCAAATTAATTTATTACACATAAATAAGATAATCAATTCATCTTTTTAATAATATTGTGTGGAGTCACGACCCTAGATCTTTGAGTCTTTTATCTATTTTCCTTAGTATTTTCTTTTGAGTCTGTTTTTATTTTATTTTGCAAAACCACATTCAACCAACCAAAAGCAATCAATTCTCATCTCCCTATAATTAGATACCTGTAAATAAATAGATTCAATAATTAATAACAACAGTAGGAATTAAGTCCTCATGGGATCGATATTTTTATACTACTTGAACGATACGTACGCTTGCGTTATACGTGTGTGTTTACGCCGGTCAGCCGTCAACATATATATACACACATATATATATATACATACAAATTAAACATTTTTAAGTCTCTCCATCGCGGCATGTAGCGGCTTCATATCAAAGCTATGGGTGTTCACGGGTCGGGTCGGGTTTTTCGTAATTTTTTTTTACCCGATCGGGTCGGGTCATTCGGGTCGTCTGACCCGAAACCCAAAAATTAAGAAGGTGACCCGCGCTGGTCGGGTCAAAATTACATCGGGTCAGGTCGGGTCAACATAATATGCAGTGAATATAATATATATATTTTTTATTGACAAAAAATTCCTAAGGTAGCCTGTAGCAGAAGTGGTAAAGATTTTGGTAATTTTCAGAGGTTGCAGGTTCGAATCTCAGCGCCATTTGATTTTTTGTGAAAAAATTAATTTTCCAAATCACAGAATGTGAGACTCGAACTGGTAACCTTCTTTAACTTAACCAACGACTTTGCCATTTGTGCTACGCCTCTTCATCATGATTGTAGTACCAGTAAAAATATATATATTATAATTTAAATATCATTACATCGGGTCGGGTCGGGTCAGACCCGAGTTTTCTGAACTAAACCCGTGACCCGACCCGAAATTTCGGGTCAGGTCCAAACTGACCCGAAATCAAATTTTGAAATGCAGAAACCCGACCGGGTCGAGTCGGGCCGCGACCCGACCCTATGAACACCCCTAATTAAAGCTATAAAACTAAATTAATAAAATCTATTAAATAAAATACATATTTTATGAATTATTTATTATTTACTGTGTTTCAGGATGTAGATTCTGACTATTAGCTATTGTACAGTGTATTAAAAATATTATTTGAGAATTGAGAGACAAATGAATGACATAATTATTAAATGCAAGTAAATCAATTGTCTTATTTAAACTTTAAAACCGAGAAGATTTGAAATATTTACAAGATCAATACCTAAAATATATACTCAACCATTACAAAATACGAACTATTTCCCATTATAATAAATGCACAAAAACAATTTTTTATGCAAAACTCATCCAAAAAATACACTTAATACACAAACTACATTATAATTTAAGGATTCGAGAGATGTTGATGTTTAGAATTTTTGTTAAATTGTTCCATAAGTCATGTGCTTGGTTATCAAAGTAAAAAATTTGAGTGTGATCTTTTTTATAATTTAAAAAACTTAGGGGATCATTTTCATAAATTTGTCAAAGATGGAT